>JASDQU010338296.1:0-11519 GCA_032191745.1 Picea mariana
ACAGGTTGGTGCATGGTTGATGCACTTGTTTATGGTACATGTTCATTACAAGTTGGTGAATGGTTGATGCGCTTTTTTGTGGTACAGGTTGATTACAAGTTGAGGTACAGGTTGATGCATGGTTCAAATTTATTGGTACAGGTTTACAGTGGTATATCTCACAGTGATAGTGTGACAGTGGTTCCATCATTCTACTTCTACTTCAGGGTGGCAGGACAGGGCAAGGACAGGTGGTTGTATCCACCTTCCGGTTGTATCCGGAGAACATTGGGGGTTGTATATTCCTTCTAGTTGTAGCCATAGATTTGGGGAGTTGGAGCTTCGCTCAGGTTGTAGCCTGAGAAACTAGGGGGTTGGAGCCTCCTTCCAGTTGCAGCTGGAAAACAAAGGAAGTTGGTGCTTCCAATGAATGTAATTCTTCAAGACATATAAGAAAAAATATTCCGTGGTTTTCTCCCGATTTGGGTTTCCACGTAAAACACTGGTGTACTATGTATGTGTGTGATTGTTTATTTATTACTGCTCATGATTGGATAATAATTCTACATTGATATAACATTTGAAGAAAAAGGATTAATATTACGTTATTACTGATTCACCCCCCCTATCAGTAATCCAAAAATTTGTGTAGTGTCTTGGATGCCATTATTCTTATTGGTGGTTTCCTCTCCTTTTTTGGCAGTTTTCCTTATTGGATGCTATTCAAAGGGTCTTTTTTGTGCACTTCTTGCATCTGGTGCGTGTGAACGATGCATAGGGTCATTGGTTCATGAACATCTTATTATTCTGAGTTCCTCCAAATCATGAAGTTATTACTTTGTACCTCATGCTGATTGATGATATATTCCTTAATTATCTCCTTTTAGTGGGTCACTTTCCATTTACTTCAGCTCATCTATTATGGAAATGAGGCTTAGAGTCCTATGAGTACCTCAAGGCTTGTAGTCATCAATAGTAGGTTCTCCCTCCATCGAAAGTTGGGAATACATCAATGTCTCCTAATCTATGGATTCTTCAATTGTTCAACCTCAACACATTTATTCAAACTTGTAAGAATGTACTTGGTGCCTTGATACCTACTTTCATTCAAATGAAGTCTCATTATGTTCGACCTCAACTCCTTTATTCACATGATGTAGACTTGCACCTTTGGAAGATCATGTAGAAGAATTGAAGACATCAATTTGTAGTCATAACTTTCCTGAGTTGTTTCTATCATTCATTGGACCAGTAGTTACAGTTGCCTTTTCATCAACACTCTTGGAAAACAATTCAAATTTTTTTGTAGTAGATTTTCCAGAACTAAAGAGAGGATTACCTTCTGTGTCTGATTTTGAAGTTTGACCCTGAAATGTTTTTCCTCTTCTGAGAATTAGTTCTGGATTGGGCACTAGTGTGACAGATGATTCTTGTGGATTCTCCTTGGTACTGATCCTCTTAGGAGCCAGGATGAACTTGTGGAGTCGCCAGAGAAATAGTTACAACCAATAAAATGTCTGATCTTTGTCTATCATCAAAGATCATCTCAGTGTCGTATCCCAGAAAAGCAGAGCTTAGATTTCGTTTCCTCGGCAACGATGCCAATTTGTTATCACTCCAAGAAACCCTTTGTGGTTGTAGACCAAAGGTGCTTGGTAACTTAAGAATATGGTAGATTTGTATACTTGGAACAATAGGATAACTGAATAGCTAATGAAAGTAACCACTCATCATGTATTTAAATAAAACAGTGCTTTTAGAGAACAATAATCAGACAACAGAGTTGAAAAAGGGGATGAAGAATAATAGCCCAGATAACCAAATACAACCATGTGCAGGGTCATACAAGACAATAATAAATTCTTTAATCCAAGTTTATGAGCTTAATAAGAAGATGACAGTTCTTAAAAGCTAAACTAAACTGGAATAAAGTGTAGAATCATGAAATATATGAAAGAATTTGATATTGAAAACAAAAGAGGACTGTGATTCTATTATCAGAATAAGAAGTCAAGTACAATAGCTAGAAAATGTCTCTCAGATTGAACCCTTATCTCTTAGAAAATATAGGCATTTATAGCCTTTTACAATCGGTTTTTTAGATCCTGAAAACTTGGATCTGTATCTAAATATAGAAAATAAAACTAACTAAATACAATTCATAAGCAAAGACTAGTTCCTAGAACTTGAACTGTCTTCTATGTTGATCTTGACATCTGTACTTCATCACCTTTAGGACTATGTTGTGTCGTGGAAGGGTAAAGGAACCTATCTTCTGTAGCTTGACTCTTTTAATAACCATAACCGAAACTTTAGTTGACCAATTTAGCATTTGGTCTCAAAATCTCCATGAATCTCTGATGCTGAGTGTTTCTTGATTAGGTGGTTAATCCTTCAATGCTCTCAAACCCTTTTTAAATACTTCAAAATTGCCTCGCTCTAGCTTGGCTTTCCAAAAATTTATTTCTGTACTTTCACCAGCTAATTCACCTTACGATCTCCTGGTTAGCTAGTGAAAGTTCTTCTTTTCACCAACTAACTGGTTGTAAATTTACCGTTTGCGCTGTGAAAGTTATGTCTTTGGACAAAAGGGAACCTTTCATCTCCAAAACTGTTATTTTACCAAAAACTTGGTCTGCCTTTGATTTATCTCCCTACATATTCACAACAACCTGGGCCAGTACCTGTAGATCTGGATGTGACTTACTCTTCTGCTTCAATTTCTTAATTTTCCTCTTAAGGTGTTTTGCTAACCACCGAAAACTGTTATAGTCCTTGGTGATTTTCTTCTTTCTCTTTTTGTCTTTGACACTCTCACGAGCCAACTTTTCAAATGCTAAATTTGTCTTTGCAAAATTGTTAGATAGGGATTTGTATCTTGCCTTGATTACTCTTTCCAAAACCTCCTGTTGTGCAATCACCTCTTTCAGTTCCTTAATTTTTTGTGATTTCTTTGACTTTTTACTCTTTGATGTTTCACCTTCATCAATGGGAGTAAAACTCTCGCAGTCTTGTGCAATTTCCATGGAGTGTTCAGGGCTTTTAATGGTTGGACTTTTATCTTCTTGCTCTGGCTCTGTTTCCGAGTCTGTGTATGGAAAATTGAGAATGTTTGTCTTTTTTACTGTAGGCTGCTCTGAATTGGTTTCAAAATCTAATTTTTTCTTTGCTATTTTAGACTTTATGCTGGAAATCCTGTCCTATGGTGGTCCTGGAAGAGCTCTCCTCCTCCTTGAGCTGCTCTGAGGAGTTAACTGCTTTTTTTCATTTTTCTTCTGCTCATTCATGGGTTGAGTTTGAGTCTCAAAGCCTTCCCAAAAAAGAAAATGTTTCCAAGTCCTTCCTTTTTGTCCGAGTTCTTTTAGAATTACCAGTTTGATCAAGCCAAAATGACAAAGGGTGTTTTTTATGCTTAGAGGTTCAACTCTAATCTTTTTACATACTTTGGTTAGGATTTTGTGAAGGAGGAAAGGTAAATTCAGGAGGGTCTTCCCTGTGAAATGATCTAAAAGTTTGAAATGATATAACATTAGCTTATCATACCTACCTTGTGAGGTGATATAGAGTTGAATGCATTTAAATAGGTCTTGCCATTCATCTTCTAGATGAGAAACTGGCATGGTTTTCTTCCAGGTGATGTCTCTGAATTTTTCCTTAAGGTATACCTTAAAATTCAAATTCTTTGTTGTTGTTGTCTTAAACCAACTTTGGCCTAATCTGGGTAAGAAGGTTGCTGTGGCAATGGTGGCTTCATCGACTATCATTTCTACAGAACCCACACTAGCTCTGTTTCCATCATATGATTTAGCAGATGCTTCAACTGTTATTTGGTGGCAACCATTTTGTAACCTTTCAACATAACTCATGCAGCTAGCGTCTGAGAAACATTTTTGAACATCTGGATGTGACTGTAAGAATGACAGGGTATCCAATTCTTTCCTCAGCAATAAACCACTTCATTTCCTTGCCATCTGTGACTTGAACCTCAGATGTTTTGCAGACAGTTGTCACATTGATTTCCTGATTGAGCCAAGGTTTTGGCACTGGTGAAAACTCTTGGTGTTGCCAATTCAAAATATGAAACCATACCATATTACCTGTGAATCATTGTGTGTTTTAAAATGAGTGCTGATTTGATGTCACTGAGTGACTTGTACCTCCTCTATCATTGATGATGAATGTGAATTCGTTATCTCCAATGCTCTCATTGCTGGAGCATGCAATCATGAGCATGATCCGCCATAATATCCGATCAAACGTGCACAACAGTATCATCATCATCATTCGCTTCGACCAGTGCCTCATAATAATTATGTGACGTGTGTCGAGCATGTATTCTTTTCAATTTCTAAAATCGTGGAAGAAAAACACGTGTTTCGCGCTTTCAACAGCTAGTCTGTCTGCAGGAGAGTACTCCTTAACTGTTGAAACCCGCTGCTTTCACTAGCTAACATCAACCTTGCAACATGCGTTTGTTGTTGAAAATATTTTCACGAATTTTTATAAAAACAACCTTTATGGATCAACTTATTTCTAAGGCATGAATGTAAAAATATAATTTTTGACACTAGAAGAATCTAAAAATAAATAGATAATCCTACAGATGACCATGCTATCACCTACAAAATGAAACCAAGTGACTGATTCATTTTGGGAGCTAACACCATCTGGTGCCCATGCAAGGATTTCTTCCATAGGACTGAGAGTCCCTTATAGTTCCAATATGACTTTGTGTTCGAACCTCATAATCTTATGCATTAGCATTATAACCTATAGCTATGGGACTTCCACTGAGTCTTAGTTAACCTCTTTTCTGACTCTATAGAAAATGAAAAGATTTTCGAGTGAACTTGTCTCTTTCACACTCATTAAATGGATTTGAAAGTACATCTATTTGATGTAATTTTAACCATTTTTTGGACCAAGTAGACTAATTTCAAAAACAGAATAATCTAGTTACTAGTGGCTAGAAGAGTTCTCCTAGGTATTTGTTTATACTTTTTCGGGCCTAGGGGACTAAATTTATGAAAAAGAACATTCTTTGGAGTTAATTTTTAATTCCATCCCATTATCTTGCTTGTAGTATTGAGCCTATTTTCAGTTCCTGCTTTCTCGTTACAAGCCTATTACCTCAACAATTTACATCACCAACCAAGTAGAGCCTTGTATATATCCTTTTCATATTGACACCCTATACCCCAAGAGGAAACATTCCCCCGAGTGTCCACATCCTGCATGCACTTCCTTGCAATGAGCATAGTAATTTTCCACTGTTGTAACTAGTTGCTTGCTCACGACACTAATTTCCTCCATTGTATCATAACATTCATTTGCTAATGAAAAAACAAAAGGAGATTGGAGGGAAAAGAATATTATCTCATATTGGTAGCAGTCATGTCATCTTTGAACAAAGCACAAAATTTTGCATCCACTTGTCATCCAAAGTTTGGGTTTATCATGACTGTAGGAAGCTAAGATCGTTACTTAGAGTTTACTCCTCCGACTGATTAATCTTCCAGTCCCTATGGAGAGTTTGATTGGTTCCTCCTTCATCACAAAGTTTCATTATCATGTCTATGTTGTCACAGTCCTCCATATGCCTCATACTCTTGTTCAAAGGATGTCTATAAGAATTTGTTGACCATTTCTTAAAACTCTTGACTTTTCATGTCGGCCATACCCTTAGTGTGTCTCATAGTTACATGGAGAATTAGTCTTATTGCGCACCATGGTCATACTTTCATTATGGGTAGGTAGCCTTGAACCCAACAATCAACATCTCTGCATTGGTCACTAAATAGGGGGTTTCCCTTATGTTCAACAACAATAAATCTATTTAGACATTGGGATTTGTGTAGTGTCTTGGATGCCATTATCCTTATTGGTGGTTTCCTCTCCTTTTTTGGCAGATTTCCTTATTGGATGCTATTCAAAGGGTCTTTTTCATGCACTTATTGCATCTGGTGCATGTGAACGATGCACAAGGTCATTGGTTCATGAACATCTTATTATTGTGAGTTCCTCCAAATCATGAAGTTATTACTTTGTACCTAATGCTGACTAATGATAGGTTCCTTAATTATCTCCTTTCAGTGGGTCTCCTTCCATTGACTTTAGATAATCTATTATGGAAATGAGGCCTAGAGTCCTATGAGTACCTAGAGGCTTGTAGTCATCAATAGTAGGTTCTCCCTCCATCGACAAATGGGAATACATCAATATCTCTTGATCTATGGATTATTCAATTGTTCAACCTCAACACATTTATTCAAACTTGTAAGAATGTACTTGGTGCCTTGATACCTACTTTCATTATCGGTAGGTTGTCTCGTGTTTGCTAATGGTATAACTTAATGATTGATAATCAAATGAAGTCTCATTATGTTTGAACAGGGATGATTTTAGGGGCTAAATTTCGCTCATGGGCTAATTTTCCATGGTTTTTCCAAAAAAGAGATTCGCTATTTTAAAAATGATTCGCCCAAATTCTAAAGGATAAAATTATTTTACCTTAAAAATCGCCATAATTTTATAAAAACTATATAAAATACTTAGAAATTTGAATATTTTTATAAAATTATCGCCTAACATTTATAGTTGACATATGAAGGATTAGTAAGATTCGCCAAGGTTTCTACATTTTAAAATAAATTTCCATCCTTAAAATCATCCCTGTGTTTGAACTCAACTCCTTTATTCACATGATGTAGACTTGCACCTTTGGAAGATCATGTAGAAGAATTGAAGACATCAATTTATAGTCATAACTTTCCTAAGTTGTTTCTATCATTCATTGGACCAGTATCTATATGAATTCAATGATCATGGGATATCATATTGTACTACATTGTATACATATATCTTCATATTGATTTTGAGACTGGTTTTTCTGGGCCTTGTTTGTGATTATGATAGCCTATGGAATGTATCTACTTTGTATTGCCTATTCATGGCCACAAATAGTTGTTTGGTATATTTCCACATGGATCTACAGTGCAATTGAAATTGGTATCCATGTGTACAAAGTCATTATGGATTGTAATATTCTCATGAGAAAATAGTTCGTCCAAATGGGTTTCCATTACTCCACTTTTGGGAATTATAATGTATTTCGGCCATCACCTATACTCCTCCAATCTCATAAATTAGGGGGCATATGTTATATCAAGAGTTACCTCACCCCATGAAACTTTCTCAGATGGATTTTTCCATTTCCCTATGCAAACTTGAAGTCTCCTTTTACACTTCCTAGATATAAAAAAAAAAATTTCCACATATACACACCCTACAAGTTAGACATTATGCGTATATGTTGTTTGCGCCACTACATCTCACGTACATCGCATTTTGTTATCAAAATTCAAAATTGTGTCGGGTTTCCATGTCACATCATGAGATCCATGATCCTTGACCTTACATATAATAGAAATGTTTCGACTCGGTCCTTCAGTTCCATTTGAAGTCTATAAATGGGCCATATCCAAATCGTGGAAGAGGAGAGAATTTAAATTTTGAGAGAAAAGATACTCTGGAGAAATTTTCACTTCACATTGAGTTTGCATCCCTTTGTCCTTTAAAGTATGAACACATTGTTCAACCCCTAATCTCTTCCCTCTTTGATGGAGAACCTCATTATCTCTCTTATATGACATTTCCTTTGGTGAAGGAT
The DNA here is from genome assembly GCA_032191745.1 of Picea mariana. Lineage (NCBI taxonomy): Eukaryota > Viridiplantae > Streptophyta > Pinopsida > Pinales > Pinaceae > Picea > Picea mariana. Next base: position 7,649 of record JASDQU010338296.1, read on the forward strand.
TTAAGTGGTGGAGGCCTAGCTGGAAGGGACTTGGTTTCTTGGTTCTAAGATGTGTCGACACAGATGTTTTTCACTTATATACTTCTTTTGATCCTATTTTATAGATATACTCTTTTCTCATCCAATTGATGTCTTGCAAATATTTGAATTATTATTCCATGGGTGTATTTTTTATGAATGTTAATGGATTATGCTATTATATGTGCTAAATTTATATATTATCACCATATTCTTATGTATCTTTGTTGTTGAGGATGAGTTGTAGGTATAAATATTTGAGCCAAGTGTTCAATGATGGTCTTCATTGAACATTCAAACGAGGTAGGCTCTTTATCTTGTCTTGTTAGAATTTACATTTATATATCATACTTGATATTAGATTTGATTTCTGCAATCATTCTATCTACTGTTTTTTACCCCGTGCCATTGAGTGATTTTTCATGTAAAAGGGAAACGTGTCTCATTTTTGCATCAATTTTAATGTTTCCTCGATTTCCATGTCGCCTCGATTTTTTGTTCCATTGTTGGGTGGTGTTGGCATAGGGGAAAACCCAGGGTTCAACTCTAACAACGTAGCAAGAAGCCCTAACTACTGTCCCTTTCAGAAACACCTGCAAAGCAGTTGCAGTCTCACCCAAAGTAGCGATAGGGGGTTGCGAGACACAGGTGTCTACAGCCAGAAGGAATCCAAAGTGGATCCAAAACAATAGCACACAATAACTAGATATTATTTACCAACTTAAACCTACTTCGCACAGTTATATCTCAGATCTAGCTCTATAATGCAATACCATACTAAAAAGAAGAAAAAAACAAAAAATCAATCCACAGAGACAACAATATTTACGTGGTTCACACTCTCCCTAGGGCTACGTCCAAAGAACTATGTTTATTGATATATTATATGAAAACATATAGTTCTATCTGCACACTTAACTTGCAGATCTCTCTCTCTCTCTCTCTCTCTCTCTCTCTCTCTCTCTCTCTCTCTCTCTCTCTCTCTTCTCTATATCCCCTCCCTACGCACCCAACTATAGGGTTGATCTTCACACCCAGCTGAAGATATTACAATACAAGAATGCTCTCACACGATGCTTCTTTAGAACACAATAATTATCACTCGATATCACAACATAAATCTAGCCACAATGTAGAAATCAGAATGAGCCCATCCTAGGTCCTCTAGACCTTTATTTATACATTATAATGAATATTAGACATCCTTAGGCCAAAACCTAGGTGTCAAAACCCTAATTTCAAAAACCCTAGGTCAACTTTGACCCACGTTTTCAGGGCTTCACCATCCCATATTTAATTTTTTCCCATGAGTGTTAAGACCCTACAATGTACCTTTTTGCTCACACCTTTTGCTACCATTACACCCTTTCTCCACTCACATTAAACTTATATTATCACCTTACCCTATCTCTCCAAAGGTATATAACGTCTCTTCTCTTTACTATATGTTTAATCTGTTTTGCATATAATTTTACATTACTCTCGTACTTAACCATTGATCAGAAATATATAAGTGTTGAAACAGTTCGAACTGTAGATTAGCATTGAGGCCTGTTGCTGAAACAGTTAAAGCACGCAAACCCTGTGGCTGAAACAGTCTGTGGTCTACGATGCTGAAACAACAACTCACACAGAAGAAGTTGTTACACTCTCCATGGTCTACGATGTTGAAACAACAACTCACACAAGAAGAAGCTGGTACACTCTCCGTGCTCTACGATGTTGAAACATCAACTCACACAAAAGCTGTTACACTCTTTGTGGTCTACAATGTTGAAACAACAACTCACACAGAAGAAGCTGCTACACTCTCTGTGGTCTACGATGCTGAAACAACAACTCACACAAAAGCTGTTACACTCTCCGTGGTCTATGATGCTAAAACAACAACACAAAGATGTTACACTGACCACAACAGCCACACCTTGAGCCATAATTAACCATCGTTGTTGCGTGAGACCACGTTGCTGAAACAGTAAGAACGCAAATCCCATTGTTGAAACAACCCGCGATTTGCGATGCTGAAACAGCATACAATAGCAGTAACAAGAAGATAAATAAGGAAGTTGTTACTCCAGCCGCAACAACAACACCTCACTCAACACCTTTCCAACTATTGTAATAGCATTCTGTTACGGGAGACCAGGATATCCTACTCTAGTATAAAGATTTGATCTGAATAAGAATAGGATTTAGATGCGCACATGCAATTTGATGATCAAAATTGTATCAAGGGGATTCTCCTCTTTAAATAAGAGGAAATCATCATCAGAGAGGATCTTTTTTTTGGCTAAGAAAGGATTTACAGAGAAGGACATGTTTTACTTCAGATTGAAATATGATACAGTTGACAGATGAATAAAAGATTGTTCTGAGCATTTCTCTCTAGTTCCTCTTGTTTCAGGGGAATCTTGTGAGAAGGGAGGGCCCACCTTCTTCACAAGATTCACCCATTAGGTTTATAGTGTGTTAGTGTTATTTCTGTTCATGCCTTGATTAAATTCTGTTTTGCTGAAACACTACTTTACTGAACTCTGTTTTGCTGAAACTCTAGTTTATTGGTTGTTAAATTGTTTTCATATGATTCATGCTTGGGTAACTGTTAAATCATTCTAGTTAGCATTCATGTTTGGTGAATTTATGAAAGTGTGATAATCAGGGACAGGTGCTGAAGATTCCTGCTTGGGGAATAGGGTCATGTTCTCTGTTAAGAGATTGTTAGCCTTCAGTGTGTGTCAATCATTTCAGTTAGAAATGAGTTCATGGAAGTGTGATGATCGGAAACAGGTGCTGAAGATTCGTGCTTGGGGAATAGGGTCTTGTTCTCTATTACAGAATAGTTGGTCTTTCCTTTTGTAGTATCTTGTTGTTATTTTCTTAAATGTAATCTAGGATTCTTTGATTCTTATTTCTTTAAACTTTGAACTCTGCAATAGGTAGGTTGTTTTCCTGTAATTCAAAGTAGAACTTCAGTGTGTTCAAGGCAAAGTGTGATTAACGTATTTTTACTACAACTCTAGATTGCTTTTGAGATTGAGCATACATAGTGCGTGATTACCTTTGAAATAAACAGACTTCCCTGGGTTGACAATTTATGTAGCACTTGATTGTTTAGTTAAATAAGCAATTACAGTGACCAACATTTTGGCGCCATTGCCGGGGAAGGTAATTATAGATTTCAAAAGCACTTATGATTTTTCAGATACAAATATTGCATGAGAGGACGCGGAGACCCCAAATACACTAACCCTATAGGTGGCAGGGGCAGAGGAAGGGGAGGAAGAAAGACTTATATTGACGAGATTATATCAAAGTCTGAATCTACTGCTCAACGACCAAACTCTCGGAAACCAAAATCCCAACATTCATTTCAAGCAAACTTTGAAACGGGGAAAGAGGTTTGGAGTCCTGAGACAGTTGAGAAACTAGCAGGAAACATTGAGGATAGAGCAAGTGCAACAGGGGAGAAAACAGAAGAAAACATGGATGAGTACAATGAAGAATTGCATCATGAAGAATAGGCAAGTCCTGAAAGAGAGGTAAATGATGAAAACTCTTTTTCCACATTAGGATTTCCTATTGGTGATCTTCCTAGAGGGGTAGCTCCCATGAAGAACATTCCACTCTCATCACTACCTAACTTTCATGGTTTTTCTTCAGAGGATCCTGATTAATTCCTTTTTGAGTTTGACATATTATGCAGAAGTTATGATTACATTTCCAATGCTCAAAAATTAAAGCTATTTCCAGCAACATTGAAAGGAAATGCACTAAGATGGTTCATGAGTCTTGGATGCCATGTAATCACAACATGGGATCAGATGAAACAGAAATTCCTGCATAAATATCAGGA
>JASDQU010338299.1:0-12533 GCA_032191745.1 Picea mariana
ACATTATATATCTGATGATGTGTCCTTTGTAATTTACTTTATCACAAAAAGTCTCAGCTGCGCTTCGGGTGAGACCTCCTTCCCTTGTGGAAGGTTGAATATGCCAGTGTAACTAGACTATAACTGTACCTTTGTTGGTAACCTCAAAGAACCCTGGTCTCCAATTTCACACCAACAACACCATTTGTTTTCCTTCTGTCTTGGATCAAAGAGGGGTCTTGATCCAAGGGGGATTTCACCTATCTACATGGGGGACTTTACCACAACAGAAAATTAGCGACTCCATTGGGGAGTGAGATTTCATTAATCTTTCCTTAGTATCTTCTAGCCTTTTGATTCTTTCTTGTTACTTAGATCATTTTGATTTTAATGCTTCTTTGTTGAGTTCTCCCCTTCCCTTATTTCAATTGGGAAGTTCATCGAGTCAAACACCTGATATTTTCACATATCTGGGATTTTTTTTGTCTTTTCCACCACTCTCAGGTTTTCGTCCCTCCCCCATAAGGGAGTACAGGGCGATAATACCCTATTCATCACCCCTCATAGTGTCTTAGGGACTGATAGTCCCATTTCATCACCCTGTTTGCATAGTTACAAGAGCAATAGTCTCTGTTCTGAGTGAATTTGGAGCTTGTTTTTCTTTTTTTTTTGTAAGTTCTTTGTCTCATACCTTTTTATTAGGACCCTCCTTGCTTTACTAGAGTTTTGATTGTGTAAATTTTTGTGATTATCACATGATTTGTTACCTCTTTTGAGTTTGCAGTTCCTTCAAATTGAGAAGTGTGCGTGATTCCCTAGGTTAACTTGATCCTCTAGTTCAGTTCATTTCATTAGTAGTTTGATCCTCATTAATTGTAGGTTTTCAAACTTTTGTCTCTTTGATTCCAAAACCTTCTAAGTGTTTTAATTGATTGATTTGGGATCCTTTTATTTGATTTGGAGGTTTCTTATGTTTCATTAAGCCTAGTTTTCGAGTTTCCTGGACCTTGGTCTTTTCCTCTTGCGAAAATTTCTAAGTTCTTTTGGACTTTGTACAACTTGGCATTGATTTTTTACTTGTATTTTGAGGTTTCATAAAGTGATATCCCTTTACTTTGCATTTTGGATTCTTGTTTGAACAAGTGTTGAGGGCATCCTTGTTTGGATTCTTTTAATTCTTGAGTGCTTTTTTTCTTCATATTCTTTTGGGTTGTTTACAAGTGTCATTGAGTTATTTCATTTGGATTGAAAGCGAAAGCAAAAGAAGAATTTATTTTGAGTTTTCATGCAATTTGAAAAGAAGAAAACAAAAATTTTTGCATCCTACTTTCATAGGTGGAGTGTTTTTGGTACATATTTTAGAGCTTGTCTTTGTTTTGGGACTTCAAGGACATTAATTTGATAGTTTGGCATTTCAAATTTTCTCCATTTGATAAAGGAAAAGTGAAAGTTGCATGTTGTTGGGTGTTTATTAGCGTTAAGAAGAAAAATATCTCTTCTCTTTCCCTAAGATAGAATTCATTGCAAGACAAATCTTTGCACTTCATTCTTTCTGCATGGTTTTGGAGTCAAGTCACCACATCATCAGTTTCATCTTCGTACACCCTAGTGAGTAAAACAACCATTAAAATCAACCAACATGATTAATAAAATAAATTAGACATCTTTTGTTTTATATCACACCGAAAACAATATAAGGATAGGGCCTTTGGATTAAGGTGAAGTGAGTAAACTATCCAAGGCTATTAAATGAGACTGTAGAATACTAGAGAGAGTAAAAATACAGTAGCATAAATTAATGTTAGTAAGGAAACATCCTCTCACACATGAGTCAAACACGAGGTCAAGCAAAGCGATCGATTGCGATTTACCCTCCTATGTTCTCCTAGTGGGACTATTGCAAGTTTGAGGCTTTGAAGAGTGGAAAGTCCTTCAAAGGGGCAGTCGAAACCATCGAGGAAGGATCTATACCTCCAACAAATCCTCCTTTTATTGGTCCTTACAACCCACTAATTTTTCAATTTCCAACTACAAGGCTTATTGATTCTTTTTCTTCTTACCTCTTACCGCATAGTATGCACAATAGGCGATCTTTAGACATGGACCCAACTACACCTGATTATATAGATGGAATAATGATACTCCCACTTGATCCCGAGATAGATTCTATGGAACACATCATTAAAACTGACACTTATCCTTTGTGGGGAACATCGTTTACCCATGTTACCTCACCAAAGCAACATGTGAACACAACTTCTATCCCCGCCTCTCTATCTGCACATATGTATACACCAAGTGATTTACTTCGACGTTCTATACCATTTCCCTCTAGTCAGGTGGCCAACAATGTAGCTGCCTCAGACCTTATGAAAAGTAGCTTATTCCCCCCCTTCCAGTCAAGTAGGTAATACATTGACAATTACACCAACTATTCATCCTACACAAACTGTTCAAATGGGAAGTTATTCCATATGTCTCACTGGGGGGAAAGTTAGCAAACCCTCAGTTGTAGGGAAATATTCACCATGGGGCTAAGAAATACCTTGGGGAAAACAACCACCTTGGGGGAAATAACCAGTTGGAGGGAAACAACCAGCTAGGGGGAAACAAACATCCTGGGGGAAACAATCAACATGGGGGAAAAAACCAGCTGGGGGGAAACCTTCAGCTGAGGGGATACAACCAACTTGGGGAAAAAACCAGCTGTGGGGTAACCTTTAGCTGTGGGGAAACAACCAGTTTGGGGGAAGCAACCAGTTTGGGGGAAGCAACCAGTTTGGGGGAAGCAACCAGTTTGGGGGAAATCCCTTACTGGGAACCAAACTAAATCCAGGGGCACACCATTCCGGCATGCCCTACAGGTCTTTATACTAGCCTACCATATCTGGGATTTGCAAACACTCCTTGGATTCAACCCAATATGATGGGCATCCCTTCGCAAGGGGATTTTTCGCTCAACCTATGAATCCCATGTTTCCTACTCCCCAACAATATCAACAACAATATATGGGAGGACCATCAGGTTTTACCATGCCATCACAACCTGTATATAGTTCTACTGGTACCCTGATGTCACATGAATATTACTAGTATTCACAACCAAACCGATAACTTCTCTTTTTGGCTACTTTAGATCTTTGAGACTATCACATTTGACTAATGATCCCATACAACATGCCTCGTTCTGGCCACCCATCCCTGCCAAACGACCCTCTGATATCCTGAAGTTGGATGGGAAGTCTGGAGAAGATCCTAACAACCATGTAATGACCTTCCATATTTGGTGTTCTTCTAACTCCTTGATGAATGATTCCATTTGATTAAGAATTTTCCAAAGAATTCTTACAAGTTCAACAACAAAATGGTATATCAAGCTGCCAAGAAAATCCTTTGTCGAATTTAATTCTCTTTCTATGGCATTTTTGACCCATTTCCAACTGCCTATCTGTTATGAGACTGGTACCGAGATTTTAGCCTCGCTTACGAAATCCACCTCCACCCATATATCTGATCACATTCATGAATGGAGGTAACAACAATGGTTGATTAAAGCCACAATTTCAGACCAATTCTTGACATATTGGTTTACTAAGCCACTCTTTCCACCCATTTCTAGAGATGTTTCCATGGTAGGTGTTTTTACTGAGGAGAAAGAAATAAACCATGATCAATATTTGGACTTGGTATATTCCCAATCCAACAAAATTTATGAACTAATTCCTCATGCTCCTCACTCGTCGAATGATCCTTCGAGATCCACCCCAAAATCCCATGCCGATGGTATGGTAGGTTCCATAAAACTACAATTTGCGACCCAATCAACTGGGAAAAAAGGCCATCAAGCCTCCACTCTAGCCTCATCTCAGACTGGTACCAATTCTAAATCTTCTCTCTCTCTTGCACAAACCTCCAAGGTGAATGTGGTTCAATCCACTTCATCTCAGCAACCTGGAGGAAAGAAGAAAAAGTAAGGGTAAATCCAAGAAATATTATAACCAGTAGGAGAGTAAGAAACCTCAAATGACTACTGACACAAAACTGAAAAGGAAGGCAAAGTTTCCCTACCTAATTTGCGCATATGACAATTAGACAAAATACTTTCCTCATCGTGAGGAGGTTACTAAATGTTTAAAGGGAACCTCCCAAATGAAAGTGTTAACAAACACTTTCCCACCTCAACAACAAAAAATGGTTTCCCAAAATCCTGCCCCTTTGCAAGGGGGAAAATACTCACGATGGATCGTCATTCTCCAAGAATTTGATCTGGAATTTGCAAAATCAAAATCAAATAAATATTTGGTTTTCGTTGAGCTTATGTGTGAACTTCCTTATACCTATGAAGAAACTGTGCCCATTGACTCTCTTCCTGATGAGTCGTTGTTCGTCATTAGTACGTTCGACCCATGGTACATAGATATCCGTTTGTATCTCCAAAACCAATTCTTTCAGCCTGAACTATCTCTTGAATATCATTGTTGAATTCAACGTCATGTGAAGCATTACCTCATCATTGGCGACACTTTCTATCGCCAAGGTATTGACTCTATTTTACGATGATGCTTAGCTCATGAAGAAGCTGAACGTGTTCTAAATGACGGTCACTCCGAAGCATGTGGCGAGCATATTTATGGGATGGTGACAACCCAAAACATCTTGTGCGTAGTGTATTTCTAACCCTCAATTTTCAAATATTGTATAGATGTCATTAAGAAATGCCAACCCTGTCAAGTTTTTCATCATAAAACGCACAAACATCCCACTCCACTTCATCCAGTAGTTTCCTTCATCCCTTTTGAAAAATGGGGTATCAAATTTATGCAATGTAAGCCTACCTCAACTGGGGGGCATGGGTGTATTATAGTCGTAGTCAACTATTTCACTAAATGGGCCGAGGCTATGCCTACATTCATAGATGATGTAAAAATTGTTTCCTTATTTGTATTCAATCATATTATTACTAGATTCGAAGTCCCACAGAGCATTGTTACTAATCATGGTTCACACTTTCGTAACCATATCATGGCAGAATTAAGCACCAAATTGGGTTTTCTCCATGAGAAATCATCCCCATACTACCCCCAAGCAAATGGATAACTAAAGGCCATTAATAATGTCTTGAAAACCACGATCTTATGAATGGTGGGGTCTAAAAAATAAAATTATCTCTTAAAATGTTCTCGAGACTTTGGGCTTACACAACTTCTGTAAAAAATACCATTATATTTACTCATTTCCAATTGAATTATGTCCTAAAGGTAGTCCTACCAATTGAATGTGAAATTCCATCGCTCAAATTACTCATCGAACTCCTACTCAACACCTCTACCAAGGAGGAATGGTTCTTTTATTTGACAAAACTCGATGAAACCCATCATGATGGCACTCTCGCAAATGAGACACATAAAAATCACACCAAGACGCAATATGAAAAATCCATTTGACCTTTTGTCTTTGAAGAAGGTGACCTGGTTTTAGTCTATGACTAAGACCATGATAAACGTGGGGCAGACAAGTTAGAACCCATGTGGCGCGACCCTTACATTTTCAAACACACACTACAAAAGGGTGCATATGAGCTAGTTGATTATGATGGAATCCCTTTGAAGGAGCCCCAAAGTGGGCTTTGTTGAGATTTTATGTAATTTTAGAACTTATTCCTAAGTGTAATTGTATTGGTTATTCCTAAGTGTAATTGTTTGTTGATAATTCATGTATTTTAGGTATTTTAGAGTATAAATAGAGGTTATATCGAGTCATTTTCATCACTCATTTTGAATACAAGTACAAGAGAGTAGTAAGCAATTATCTAGGAGGCTATTCTTGGTTCGTGTCTGGGTCTCTTTGGTCTTGATTTCATGAAAGAGCATTGTATGGCATTGTACATGTTGGAGGGATCTATACTAAGGAAAGTTTGCAAGGTTTTCTCCCCTTTGAGGGTTTCCTTGAGGATATATCTTATTGTTCTGTGGATATCTATCTTTCAGTGGTGATCCTTTTACGTATTAAATAATAATAAAAGAATATAATACTTTAACTGTTGGAAAAACATAAAAAATCAACATGGTATCAGAGCAGGCCTGAAAAATAAGATTTTCCATGGATTTTTGGAAGTATTTTGGCAAACTAACTTCACCTTCCTAGGTAGGATGACTACTGGCACCAAAATTGACAAGAATATAGAAGGAGAAGAAAACTTCAGAGCATGGAAATATAGAGTAGGCCTCTTTCTGGAAGAACATGATTTAGAAAGATTTGTTGAGGAGGAAGTTCCAGAACCAGAGGAAGATGAGGCCAAGGAAAAGCATAAAAATAACCAGGCCATGGCTAAGAGGATTATATTAGACTCAATCAAGGATCATCTAATCCATCATGTTTCTCCGTTAAAATCTCTGTAGAAGATGATAGATGCATTAACTCGACTATTTGAAGGAAAAAACATCAACACAAGGATGACATTGAAGACCCATATGAAGAATGTGGAGCTTCAAGATTTAGATTCCATTCAGTCTTACTTCTTGAGAGTGAACCAGATCAAGGAACATATTGAAGCTATTGGAGACATTGTTAATGAAACATAAATGGTGATGACCACCTTGAATGGTATCCCAAGGTCATGAGACTCATTCATTCAAGGAATATGCTCAAGGAGGAAGCTAATCAAGTTTAGCAGACTATGGGAAGATTGCACTCAAGAGGAAGCAAGGTTGGTAGCAAGAGAAGAGAAATTGAGGGGTGATTATAAAGATTTAGCTGCTCATACAAGGAAAGGAATGAGTAAGAAAGAACCCTCATCCCCAAATAAACCTCAAAAGTCGAAGAAGAATCGAAGAGACTATTCAAATGTGATGTGTTTCTGTTGTGAAAAGTTGGGACATGTTACAAAATTTTTTCCCCTTATTCTTAAACTAAAAGAAAAGGAAAATGGAAAGAGACATAATGCTCATGCCGTTGAATATGATGAACCATCGAAGAAAATTGCAAGAGAATATTATTCAAGTGATTATGGCTACACCTTAATATAGGCTCTTAAAGGAACAATCACCCCTGAAAATGATACTTGGTTGGTGGATAGCGGTGATTCTAAGCACATGACAGGGTATAAAGGCTCTCTGTCAAACTTAATACGTAAATACTCACCTCATAATGTGAAGTTGGGTAATTATTATTAGTATCCAATCAAAGGAGTAGGAGAGGTGTCCTACAAAATAGATTCCAGGAAGGCAATGAGGATGAAGGACATGCTTTATGCACCAGGTTTGAAGAAAAACCTTCTCTTGATTTCAGCTTTGGATGAGAATGGTTTCAGGGTTGAATTTGTAGATGGAGAAGTTCTCATGTGGCCAAAAAGAAAGATGTTTGATGATATAGTTGTTATCAGTGTATCCAAGAAGGAGGAATGCATAAATTAAAGGGATGCTCAGGTTCAACATTGATTCATGACACTGTGAATTTAAGTGAGCTATGGAATAGGATATTTTCCCACCTACACTACAAAGATTTACCAATCGTGAGAAATATGGTAACAAGACTACATGAGATTCAGGTGAATCCGGATGGTGTGTGCAAAGGTTGTGCACAAGGCAAGAATGTGAAGAACCCATTTCCAATAAGTGATAGCAAAGCCAAAGGAGTCTTGGATATTGTACACTCAGATGTATGCAGACCGATGTCAGCACCATCGCTCAGTGGGTACATATATTGTGTATATTTTATTGATGATTACTCACAGAAAACTTGGATTTACTTCTTGAAGTCAAAAGGTGAAGTATTTGGTAAGTTCAAGGAATTCAAGGCACTAGTAGAAAACCTAATAGAAAGGAATATACATATGTTGATATTAGACAATGGAGGATAATTCACCTCAGATTAATTCTCATATTTCTGCAAAGAATTTGGGATTAAGAGGGAGCTCTCTATTCCCTATAATCCACAGCAAAATGGAGTGGCAGAGAGAAAGAATCAGACGATTATGGAAGCAGTGAAGGCGATGATCCATGATCAATATTTACCTATGTATCTATGGGAAGAACTTGTTATCACACCCGTGTATGTGTAGAACAAAAGTCCCCATTGATTTCTTGAAAACAAGACACCAGAGGAAATGTTTTAAGGAGATAATCCAGAGATCAACCAATTAAGGATATTTGGTTGTCCTGTATATGTTCATGTACCCAAGGACAAGAGAACAAAGTTGAACCCATCTGAAAAGAAAGCTACATATTTTGGGTACACTGACACATTGAAGGCCTACATAGTATACATTCCTGATAACCAGAAGATCGATATTAGCAGGGATGTCACCTTCGATGAGGATGTATCTTTTCACAAGTCAAATCAGGATCATGCAGAGGAATATCATGATGAAGAGAATGGAGTTCCTAGAGCCACAAAGACAAGATAAGTGGAAGAAGAGGAATCCATTCATCAGGATCAGGATATGGCTGAACCATAGAGGCCCGTGGAGAATCCTACACAAAAGAAAATACCATATTGGGAACAAGAGGCCATCAAAGATGCACAGAGATATGGTGCCCATGATGGATCATCTAGGAAAGTCAAGAAACCAAAACTGTATCCCGACTATGTGACATTATTGTGCGATATCATTGATGCAGAGCCTACCAACTATGAACAAGCTGCATGAAAGAAATAATGGAAGGATTCCATGGTTGAGGAATACCAATTAATAGTGAAGAATGAGGTTTGGGATGTGGTTCCTAGACCCAAGGAAAAATTAGTTGTGAGCTCCAAGTGGATATTCAATACAAAGCATGCTGTAGATGGAAGCATTGAGAAATACAAGGGTAGATTTGTTGCATGAGGATTTTCTTAGAAGGAAGGAATTGAATACGAGGATAATTTTTCTCCTATGGAAAAAATATGCTTCAATAAGGGTTGTTCTTTCAATAGATATTGTGATGAAATGGAAGGTTCATCAGATGGACATGAAGACAAAATTTTTGAATGGGGTAATAGAGGAAGAAGTTTACGTGGAACACCCACAAGGATTCAAGACACATGACAGGGAGATGCAAGTGTGCAGGTTAAAGAAGGAATTATATGGATTGAAGAAGACACTGATAGCATGGTTTGGTTAGATTGATGGTTTTATGATGAGCTTGGGATTTACCAAGAGCATCGTAGATTATAACCTTTACTTCAAGGTTGAGGATGATGGACCAGTGATATTACCACTATATGTGGATGACCTGTTCTTGACAGGAGTGGAGAAGCTCATCAATGAGTGTAAGAGAAAACTCATTTCAGAGTTCAAAATGAAATACCTAGGTTCGATGCACTACATTTTGGGTCTAGAGGTATGGCATAGGAAGAATGAGATCTTCCTAAATCAGGGAAAATATGTTGTGGAGATCCTAAAGAAGTTTGGGATGTTGGACTGTAAAATGATGGCTACACCGATGGAATCAAATATAAAGTTTCTAGATGATACGACTTCAGAGGTTGTGGATGCTACATTATATAAGAAGATGATTGGACCATTGATGTATTTTATGAATACACGACTAGATATATGTTTTGTTGTAAACACCTTGAGTCAGTACATGGTTGACCCTAGATGTGTTCACTTGATTGCAGTAAAACATGTGATGAGGTACCTTAAACGTATAGTGGATTATGGGCTCAAGTATGTTGCAGACAGTGAGATTAGTCTACTTGGATATTCAAATTCAGATTGGGATGATAGTGTTGCAAACTGGAAAAGTACATTAGGATATTGCTTCACTTTGGGATCTGGTATGATTTCATGGCTCAGTAAGAAGTAGTCACGTGTAACACTCAGTATGGTTGAGGAAAAGTATGTGGAAGCATGTACATCAAGTCACAAAGCAGTGTGGCTTCATAAATTTCTGATTGGATTATTCGATATTACGATGGAGGCAACATGTATCTTGTGTGACAACCAAAGTTGAATAAAGTTGTCATATAACCCAATGTTTCATGATAAGTCGAATCATATCGAAATCATGTATCACTGTATCAAGGATATGGTGCATAAGGGAGTAATGAGGCTCCAATATGTGGCTACCGTTGAGAAGATTGCAGATGTGATGAAAAAGATGTTGTCAAGGATGAAGTTCGAGTACTTTAGGGACAAGGTCAGCGTAGTCCCTCTTCAAAGGGAGTGATGGATTCATATGTTATCGCAGGGTCGTGGATGTCATGATGAAATGTTGTAGCTATTGGAGAGCTACCCACCGAACCTAGATGCGTATTGAAGAGACGAGGTGCATATGTTATCGCAGGGTACTAGATGTCATGCATAAGATATCCGATTTTTCTGAGGGAAACTGGATAGTCTCATGATGACATGTTGTACCTATTAGAGAGCTACCCACCGGCCTTAGATGCATGCTGTGAAGTCACTCTGGATTTCCTATGATGCATATACTCTTGTGTCCGATAGTCAATGGTCATGAGCTCATGTGGATGGTGATAGTGTTAGAGTCTGTTCTAGATAGAATACCTTCATCATTAAGAGGGAGTGTTGAGATTTTATGTAATTTCAGAATTTATTCCTAAGTGTTATTGTATTGGTTATTCCTAAGTATAATTGTAAAAGGGTTTAATGATAAGTCATGTCTTTTAGGTCTTTTAGAGTATAAATAGAGGTTATATTGAGTCATTTTGATCACTCATTTTGAATATAAGTACAAGAGAGTAGTAAGCACTCATCTAGGAGGATATTCTTGGTTCGTGTCTGGGTCTCTTTGGTCTTGATTTCGTGAAAGAGAATTGTATGAAATTGTACATGTTGGAGGAATCTACACTGAGGAAAGTTTGCAGGGTTTTCTCCCCCTTGAGAGTTTCCCTGAGGATATATATTATTGTTCCATGGATATATATCTTTCCGTTGTGATCCTTTTGCATATTAAATAATAATAAAAATAATATAATACTTTAACCGTTGGAAAAACCTAAAAATTTAAGAGGATCTACCTCAAGAAGTACTATGCTTAGGGACATCCTGCATTCGTGCTTTGTATATTACTGTACCATATATTTGGTGTATTTTGGTTGTGGTGTGATTTTTTCTTTTGTGTGTAGGGTTTTGTTTCATATATGGTCGCTTATCCTTCTTTATGCTTGAATCAGAAGATGTGGGTGACCTTTCTTGTATACTTTGTATTTGCGGATGGTGCTAGTTGACATACCCATAACCATGCTTTTGTATCTTGGGCGGTCTATTCCCCTAATGACAAGTTAGTGAGTCAAAGAGGATTGTTTCTTGACCCTGCGACAAATAACATCACAAAATATCACACTGTTATTGTACTTTTGATTGAGGCTTCCACTTTTGGCATATCTCACCTAATTGTTAGTCTCAAATCTCAACTTGTGGTATTTCAACTCAACCACATTTATTCCGTTCATGATAGTACATTACTTCATCTATAATTAAGGGCTTTCTTCCTTGAAATATAATTTTATTACATTCAATATCGTTATATACCAAGGGAGTTTAACATAGTAACTGATTCACTTGCGAATTTCATGTTACACTAGAATCTAGCGCATACATAAATCACAAAGCATGTAAAAGTGAAAAAAACAAAAACCATCATTCGATTGAACACTTAAGGATAAAAAACCGAAACAAAATCCATATATATGTCATAACAATTTTTTTTCTACATTATAAAACCCAAAAAGTATATAGGGGCCAAAATTGGGCTACAACACTCATACATCATCGCAAAAATAGGACAATACATAAGACTCCACTCATCATCCTTTGGCACATTGTGCTCATGATAATAGATAAATGCTCGCGCCACTTGACGTAACAATTAGATAATTCCCTCAGGCACTCCCAATGTGTGCCTCTAGAGATGATAAGGAACCTCTTGCATCTGCATCGCGGGGACACCCATGGTGAGCCCCCTTAGATTCCTTTCCACGTCCCAAATCCCTCCAGTGTCGGATTCCTCTGTCTGATGAGCCTCTCCACATCGATGCAAAGGTGACATACCTATCGACCACACCGCTCCTTGATTTGCGAAACAAAAACCAAAACACTTTTAGATCCCATTTGTATGATAATATATATATATATATATATATATATAATACAAAAAAAAACATGTTCGCCTAGAAGACACCATGTTCGCCTAGAAGACACCAAAATCCTCGCTAAAGAGAATCACCTCTTCAAACGTCGTATTAGAGAAGCCATTGAAATCTGAAAGAACCCTAGTAACCTTAACAGAGATAGTGGACTAGAATTGAGCGAAAACTGGCTCTCCCTGTTACACAAGAAACAACAAGAAACTTTGGATTAGAACCCAAATTTTTTTTTCACCTTATAACAATTTAAACCCTAATATTAAACCCTTAATAAGCACACCTTAACCTCTTATCTTATTAACCTAATAATTAATTTTAAATAAAAAACCCTAATATCACTAAATATACTATCTTAACCTTCAAATAAACAATATTTCAATAAACCCTAGCAATTTCTTATAAAATAATATAAATTAAACCCTATAAAATAATTAAATTAATTAATTATAAATTAAACCTTAGAA
>JASDQU010338301.1:1633-11706 GCA_032191745.1 Picea mariana
GTGTAACAGATTGCCCCCCAAAGTATGAAGTTAGAAGATGAGAAATGATAACTGAAATGCTTTGTAGACTTTCAAGCAAGGGTATAGATGCGGAGAACCTGACAGAAGCTGCACAGAAACATCCAACAAATATTATGACATGTTTCAAACCCAAGGCATGCATACCTATGCTTGGGTGATCAAGACTTGCAAGATATGGCCGCCATAAAATACACTGTGGATCCATAATTGTATAGATAAAAGGTATAGCCACCGAGGATATAGTGTGGATCTATACTCTGATGACCTGAATTGATCATAGACACGAAGAATACACAGTGGATCTACGAGATGACAAGACATAGCCACGACCAATACAAAGTGGATCTATGTGACAGTATATGTGTCATGGTTCAAGAGAAAATCCATCGCAACCTAGGCAAAGTACATATCAGAGTGATCACTCAACCCAGGGTCTTCTTACCGATCCCAATGTAGTACGAATCTAACCATGTGAATAGATGTCCTGATGTCGAACATGGCAAAAACCACTTGATTACCGGTCAATGATGTAAACCATTAACAAGCGCGAGGGAGATCACCATTAATGTCAATGATTCCCAAGGTACTCTAGTACATTCCACCGAATGTGAATGGATGAGATGAATTCGAACATCCGTGGAATCATTCGATCAGAGGTCAATGATGTAAACCCACTTTCGAATGTGAGGAGGCCTGCCATTGAGGCATGCAGGTTCCAAAGTACTAGTTGGTTTCTAAGTCTAGTTCCTGGATAATGTGTTGAAGTCGACAGGAATAGACTCGTCGAAGGAGGGCCTTGATGTATCCCCCATCAATGACACAAAATGGACATAGAGATGTAATTGGTAGATCAAATGAACATGGACTGACACGGGTATTGAGACAATATATTTGTGATGGATGACTCTTGAGGTGGATACTTCCCTTGAACACTGAGGCATAACAGTAGAAACATGACATGGACCAAAAATTGATGATGCAGTGGATGTTGTGACTTATGTTAGGTGACCCAAAGGAGTGAAAGAAACTCAAAGGATTGGCTTAGTGCAGAGGTTCAGTGGATTAGAATGCATGCAAAGACAAAGTGCCGTGTTCAAGGGAGACTCTAAGAGTTACTGGTAATGTTCTAAAAAATTGCTTGGCTTGCTTCTTTCAATTTTTTCCCCCATCCAGATAGACGAGTACCTCTTTTTAATTTAATGATCTCGAGGAGGATAACACATGGTCGATAAAACTCACCTTCGGTAAGTTCCTCTTCCTTTGTTTAATGAACTGGAAGAATTAAGGGTTCAATCCCGTATGGGCCTGTCGATGTTTCTTTTAACGAGTCCAAAGACAGAAAACTCGAAGGTTTTTCATGATTATAGAGTCTGTAAAAACGCTTAAAAGAGAACTCTCTCAGTTCCTTTTTCGTAAAGTAGTCTGACGAGACCGAAAAAGAGATAAACTATCGGTCAACAGACATTTTCTTCAAATACTTTAACAAGTGTGAAGAGAACAAGGTCGCTCAGTTATATTTTCATCTTTAGGGAGTCTGAAAAGAACTTAAAGGTGACTCCAATGTTGTCCTTTTTTGTAATGTTAGTCTCGCGAGGCCGAAAAAGAGATAAATTATCACTCGAAAGACGCCCTTTCAAACCGTTTAACGAGTGGAAAAGGAAGAAAGATCACTTGGAAATCTTTTCATGTTTAGAGAGTCTAAAAAGAGCTTAAAGGAGACTCCAGGGTGTTCCTTTTTTGTGTATCCATACAGGTCTGAAAAAGAGATGAAAGTCTACCTGGATGCATTCTCATGTATTTACGATCACAAGAAAGAACAAAGACTAAGCTCGGTATGCCCCCAGCTTGAAAGCTAGTGGCTTAACTCCAGAAAGATCATCAAAGGCTGGAGACATGCCCTCCAAGCTTCAATTCATTCACCAGCGCTGAGGTCGTCACCAATTTCTCTACTAGATGAGAAAAAGGAGAAGGATGGATGAAAAGAAGGTTCAAGAGAGGTGACTGTTTCATTTTTTAATGAGCTTGACACAGGAAAAGAACCATGCTCAAGGCCTCGGTTTCATTTTTTAACGAACCTGCCACAGAGAAGAGAAACTATGCTTGTGACCACTTCTTGATCATGGCTTCCAAGAGGATAATGATCTGGAAGGATACCATGTCAAGGGACAAAACTTGGTCATGGCCTCCAGGAGATTTTTGTTGGATGGAAGATAATCACTCGGGAAGGAACACATGTCGAGGGTCACGACAGGGGTAAGGATATCAGGCTCCAATAGCCCTACCAAAGAGATCACTATGTCAACTACCGGATCTAAATCATCGGAAGTTGAGGTCATGGGAGACAACGCCACATAATTGACATGCTGCGGGGGTGATATTGTATGCATATAAGAACCACTTAGGGAGGTAACCCAGTCAGGGCCGATGAGTGAAAGTTGATCAATAGTCACAATTCTTCCATCGTGAGGGAAAGATATCACACGGAAAAGAGTGGATACAAGAGCTTTCATAGCATAGACATAATCCTGCCCAAGGAGTAAAGCGAAATCCAAGGGGTCTCGAACTACCATGAAATCAATAGAGACAGTTTTCCCTCCCAAAGTTACGGGAAACTAAGGGAGGATCCCTAAAGGTTGACTAGTTCTTCTGTTAAAAGCTAACAAATTCTGTGTAACCGGTGCAAGCTGCGGACAACCCAAAGCGTACCAAGCAACAGAAGACAAAATACTAACGGACGTACCTTCATCTATCAGCGTTTGAGGAACGTCCCGACTACAAACCTGTATTGTAATATGGAAAGGAATGTGAGAGGGAAGACGAGGTCTAGTTAGTGCACCCCAATAAAAAAGGATGGCGTCAGTACTTGGAGGGGGTTTCGCAGGAGAATGAGGAATGCCCCTCGGCACGGTAGAGTCTGTATCAACGAGAAAAACGTGGGCAGTATCGGGTTTACTCTCTAGAGGGAGAGTAGGATTGACCAATGGTGGACTTGGATCGACCAAAGGTGGACCTGGATAGACCAGTGTTGGAATTGGATAGACCACTTTGGCACTCTTTAGAGGAAGAGTGGGACTGACCGAGGAAGGGACTGAATTAGTCACTTTGACATTCCTCAATGGAGGAATGGGATCGACCGATGGCGAAACTGGCTCGACCACTTTGGCACTCTTTAGAGAAAGAGTGGGACTGACCGAGGAAAGGACTGGATCAGTCACTTTAGCATTCCTCAATGGAGGAATGGGATCGATCGATGGTGAAACTGGATCGACCACTTTGGTGTCACTCTTTTGATGAAGAGTGGGGCTGATCGATGACGGAACTGGATCAGCTACTTGGGTTTGTGGTTCAATCGAGGAGGAAACTAGATTGACCACCTGATCAACTGGACTGACCGGGGATGGAATCAGATTGACCAGTCCATCAACCAACGATGGGTTGGAGGAAATCTTATGATAACCTTTTGGAAGTTGAAGTTTTTCCAAAAGAGAAGAAGCCTCATCCATACGAGGAGAAAGGTGAGAGTAATGATTACCTTTACATAACATGCAAGGGAACTTGACAGTTTGCTTCTTCTTACCAACCTGAACATCACTAGTTGACAAGGTATCATTAGCATGTCCAGCAGAAGCCGATGATGTGGAAGACCACATTTCTAAGACCTTGATAAGACCGGGGCAATCCCTCAGAAAGTGGTCACCCTTACAAAGACTGCAAGGGAATTTGGGTTTTGGATTCTTCATTTTAATCTTGTTGACCTAGTCAACACTTCTAGTACTATTAATGGTAATTGGTTGCTTAGAGCCAACATCTGATGTTGTTGGGGCCTTGGTCCTTTTCGGGCTCTTCTTCGTCTTCTCTTTCTGTTTCTTCTTCTTCTGATCAACCTGGCTACTTGCTTTAGAGCTTTCACTAGGTGAAGGAGAAGAAATGGAAGGAGACTTGATGGACGAAGAAGGCAAAAAGTCGACATGAGGTTGATGTGTGGGTGGTGTATTGACATCCAAAGTATTAGGTGAAGCTGAAACATTGGGAGGATTCGGGATCACCGGAGTGGGGAACAACCAAACTGGTAATCCAATGGTGAGTCCTGGAAGACTCAGTGTATTAACATATGGAGGACCAAATTTTCCAAACGAAGGAAAGGTATAAGGTTCCCTAGAAGAAGGGGTTCCTCCATTGGTACTCTCAGGATTCGATGCCATTAACACTGACTCGACCTAAGGTCCACTAAGTAAAACAAACAACACACGCTATGAATCTGAGAAGCAATAAATCAAACAAAACCTTCCCACGATGAAACCACTAGTTGGTGATGAAATCCAACGTCGTGAGATCAAAATAGAAAGGGGCGGGGATAGAGCGGGTGGATCAGTTACGTTGGTGACTTGCTTAACGGACTTATGCCTTGGTGCAAGCTTTCACACAGTAATTGTGGATTTACCCTCCAAGGAGCCCGAGTGAGTTTGACCAACGTCTGTTCCAGGTACAATGAGACTTCCCTTCACCNTGGCTACTAAGGTCACCAACTCGTAGTCAACCCCTGGGCGGGTACATTCGACAGTCCAATCGAAACGTATGGGCAGGATAACAAGTCCGAAATCAACTTGAAATTATCCCACACATAATCGTGGGTATACCTTTCAGTGACCCCCAATATACGATCCGACCACTACAAACAGTTGAACCATGGAGGGATAATCTTCGTAACTCACCTGAATGCGACCTCGTGTGTAACCCCTGTGTGAGAGGGGGATCCCAACAAGACAATATGACAATTGGATTTGACTCTCCCTACCACAAGATACTAAGTTTGTTTGATAGCTTTGGAAAGTTATCCTTTCAACCTATTCCAAAGCCCTACACCTTAAACTAATGTAGGTTTGCTAACAAAGATGTAAAAATTTTGATAGATTTTAGTTAAGCGTTGATTTTAATGGCTGTTGTTTACTCAGAGGGTGTACGAAAGTGAAACTGATGGAATGATGACTCAATTCCCAAAAATATGCATGAAATATGATAAGCAATCATTTCTTTTCAATGAATTCCTATTTAAGAGAGAGAGAAAGAGTCGTTTTCACTATCAAACACTAATAAGGAATGCCCTCAATAAATTTTGTTCTCAATCAGATCCAATATAATGCTACAACATTTCAGAAATGCAAACTAATCATTAAGATGTACTTTTGTCATTTGCATGCGAATGATGATCAATTCAATGAAAAACTTGTCCTGTCAACTACCCTGTGACAAGCACAAACAGATTTCACACAAACAACACACCCTTCTTGCGATCAAACAAGAGAAAGAAAACCAAAAAATGCAAAAGGGAGGAGAAATATATTATACAAGATGACCTCAAAGAACCAAATGAGAAGAGGCACAGACTCCTGGTGTCCTTCACTAGAGTTCCCGCTCAGTCGGATAGGAGAGAAAAAAGCAGCGGATTGACTTCAAGCTCTCAACAACAAAAGCTCAAAAATAAGGAAGAAGCACATAAAATATGAACAACAAGGTGTTTACTTCTCAGGAGGAAGCATGTCAAAGGTCAAAAGAAGAAGCATTGAATCACACAGAAGCTCAACAAGTGAAAAAACAGGGTTTGGACCTCCAAAAAAGGCAATTTTTGAAAAGATTTTGTGCAAAAAGGGGCTGGCGCTCTGGTGTAAGGGACACCAGGGCATTATAAAACTCTGTCCAGCACCTTTAGGGAGTGTTTTCACTCTGTTAACATGGGAACAGGGGCGCCAGGCTTAAAAAACTCATAAAAATGTCCAAAAACCCAAAATTTCAATCAAATTTTGACAGCCAAGCTGAATGTGATGGGGTAAAGAGTGAATCAGCATATGAAATCAAACAAATGGGGTGAACAAGGTATGAAAATAACCAAAGGGTAAGGCAAGGTCTATGAGGAAAAATCAAAACCAAAAGTTTCGATTTGAGTCCCCAGTAGAGTCGCCAGTTTCTATTGAAGGAAAATCTCCCTGCGGATAGGTAGATCTCCTCAGAGAGCTAGACTCTTAACTCTAAGACAGAAAGTGATTATCATGGTAAATGACTTCCTTTTAGGCCTACACAAACTAATGCATGAAGAGGAAGGAGGAAAGACGTACCTTTTATCGACGTTTGTCCCTGCACGCTCCGAGTTGAACTCTGATCTTGAGCTCCTCGATAAGACCTGTAGACAAACAAAGTACAACCACTTCCTATTCGATTGAGATTAGTTCAAAGAAGACCTATCTACTTAGAGACAAATTCATGTAATGTCAAACACAAATTAGAAAGAAACAGGCCAAGCATATTACATTAATGAGGACAAAACGTTACTTACAGCCATAGATAGAATGTAGCAGTTTCGTCAAGTCCTCCTTGTCTAACCCTTTCTCGAAAGATCCACGATCAGAGTGATGATAGCTTCACCAATTGTTCCCTATGAGATCATAGGTCTCTTGCTTCCAAATCATCTCTGTCCCAGTACCACTTATGAGATCATAAGTCTGGTGTAATTCTCCATTTTCCTCCTCTTTCACCACGAGAAAGCTTGCTTATATAGCCTTGGAGAGGCTTTAACCACTTGAGATATCCTTGGGGAAGTTGAGGATTTTCCTCCTTCAGTTAGGGATCTTCCCTAAGATCATGGCTTGATTGAGGATTCAAATCCAACTGCCTTCTAAGAGTGAAAAGATCCTTCCCCTATTCTTCTCAACAAATCAACTGCTGCCCAGAATAGGTAG
The DNA here is from genome assembly GCA_032191745.1 of Picea mariana. Lineage (NCBI taxonomy): Eukaryota > Viridiplantae > Streptophyta > Pinopsida > Pinales > Pinaceae > Picea > Picea mariana. The sequence continues at coordinate 8,386 of JASDQU010338301.1, forward strand.
CGCTCCCTCAAAAGGGCACTCAGAGCGTTATAACGCTCCCTAGTAATGTATAGGGGAGCGCCAACACTCCTGAGGGTAGAAGCACTACTGCAAAAGGGAAAATGAGTGATAGGGGGGCGCCAACACTCCTGAGAGAGGTATAGGGGAGTGCTTCCCTCCAAAAACTTAGTTTTTTGGGTGCTTTCAGATGGCAAGAGGTACATAACTTCAGTTAACCATTCCTCTTCCTCCAAATCAAGTGTTTGAGGTATTTTAAGTGTCTTTTTAATGTCGTTATAAGTATGACATAGGCATCATGGCAGTATGCTTTGCTTGACACTTGCGACACTTGTGAGCAACATGCGACACTTATCAAAGCGAGTAATGTTGATGTGTAACAGAAATCAATACCTTAAACTTCAGCATAGACTTTACAAACCAATCTTGCTTTTTTTGTCACTTTTCCATATTCATTGAAATTGTTCCTAAAAACCCACTTGGTGCAAATCACATTTTTATCTTTTGGTCTTGGAACAAGTTCTCGTGTCTCATTCTTGTCAATTTGATTGAATTCTTCTTCCATGGAATCAATCCAATGCTCATCTTCGCTAGATTCTGTAAATTTCTTAGGCTCTATTTTAGATAAAAAATATAAGTTTGCATATTCTGGTGCACTTTCCAGTCTTCTTCTAGTATGAACTCTCATATCTCTATCACCAAGAATTAAATTTTTTGAATGATTCTTTCAAAAAAATCTAGATGGTGTCTTTGTATCTTGACGTTCTTCTTCTTCTTCTTCTTCTTCTTCTTCTTATTCTTCTTTGTAGCTTGGATCCTTTGTTTGAACTTATGATTTCACCTTCTAATGCCTTGCTTCATCCACTTTCACATTGACACTCTTTATGATTTTTATCAATGATTTATTGTAACATCGATAAGCCTTGCTTCTTGATGAATAACCAAGAAAGATACCTGCATCATCTATGCATTCAAATTTTCCCAAGTCCTCATCATCTCTCTTTATGTAGCACTTTCTTTCAAAAACTTTGAAGTATTTAACTATTGTTGGTCTACCCTTCCATAATTCATAAGGTGTTTTGTTGTTATTGACTTTGATTTTCCCTTTATTTAGAATGTAGACTGCAATGTTGACTGCTTCTCTCCAAAACCCGTCTCATATATTAGCTTCATTCAACATTGTTATATCAATCTCTTGTATGGTTTGATTCTTCCTTTCCACCACTCCGTTATGTTGTGGAGTTCTTCCAGCTAAAAAATGTCTCTTTATTCCATGAAGCTCACAAAATTATTCAAATTCATTTGAGATAAACTCACCTCCTCTATATGATCTCAATCACTTGATTTTTAAATTAGTTTCATTTTCAACAAAGGATTTGAATGCTTTGAACGTCTCAAATGCTTCAAAAATTTATTTTAGAAATGTAACCCATGTCATTCTAGAGTAATCATCAATCAACAACATGAAGTAATTTTCACCTTGTAGACTTCATGTTCTTGTAGGCCCACAAATATTTGTATGAACAAGTTCCAATGGCTTCGTTGTTGAGTAATCCTTTGATTTGAAGCTTGATCTTGTCTGTTTCCCATGCTGACATTGCTTGCAAAGAGTCTTTGAAGGCTTAACAATCATTGGCATATCTCTCACTGCTTGTTTGGTGTTTATTTTTACTAAGTTATCAAAGCTTATATGGTCCATTCTTCTATGCCATAACTAAATCTCATCTATTTGTCCCATATAGAATTTTTCTCCCTTGATCTCATCGATGATATATACATTATTTGAGGTTCTATATGCATTTTCCACTAATCTTCCCAAGCCTTTCTTCCTTATCTCACAGACTTGAGAATTAAATGTGAGAGTGTGTCCTTGATCACACATTTGACTAATAGTGAGAAAATTATGTTCCAAACCTTCAACATACAAGACATTCTATGTTTTAGTATTTCCATTATCAAGACTAAGAGTACTTTTTCCAGCCATATTTGGAGTAGCATTATCTCCAAATGCTACACTACCTTCGTTTCCCTCCTTCAAAGTTCAAAACTTTTTCTTGTCCCCTATCATGTGGCTTGAGCATCCATTGTTAATGTACCATCTCTTTCCTTTTTTTTCCACATGAAGAGTAGTTTCCACAAGCATAAATTCCTCCTTCTTCTGCTTTTCTTTCTCTTGCTTCCTTTTCCAAACTCCTATGGGTTCTTTCTTTTGTTTGACAAGGGTATCTTCTTCCCTGATTTTTTTAGAAGTTTCCACTAGGCCACTTCTACAAAAACATGCTATGTGCCCATAGTTTTTTCACTTCTAACATACAACATTGTAATCAAATAATGGAGTAAATGAATTATAGTTTCTATTTGAGAACCCATAAGTACTTATGTTTTTTTTCCATACATGATTATTTTTTTCATATGCTCTACAATCTATTTCTTTATGACCAAAGTGATTTCTAGAAAAACAATAACCAAGGAAAGAGTTGTGGTACTGAGCTATGCGAGGCCATATGTAGAATTCCTGCAGAAACCTTGATAGATCTAGAATTCTAGTTAAATTGAACACAAACAATTTGTTGATATTCAAGAGATGAGAGAAAGTTTTTGCTCCATAAATCAAAGAATTATATTAATCAAAAATGAATATACATGAGAAACCATCCTCAAAAAGAAGAGAGAAGGTGAATCTATAGAATTTCCAACATAGAAATTCTAGTCAAAAAAAGTGAGAAATAGCTAAAATAGGTGTCATAAGCTAAGGGAGACCACATAGTTCGACCTAGACCACTAAAGATACATGTCACACACTCATTAATTTCCACAAGATTTAAGTGATGCGCATTAACTCACTTAAGCTCACTTAACTGACAAGAGAAGCAGTTCCAACTCACTTAATTGACTCGAAATAGTAGTTACTAATAATAGTAACAGCAAAAATCATTAATTAAGGAATAAATCTCTCACTCAAAGAGGAGGTGCGCATTCCCTAATAATAGATGATTTTTTTCATGGGGGAGTTGGAATAAATCATGAATAAATCAAGAAAATCAAGAATAAATCGAGAAAATCAAGAAAAATCAAGAAAATCAAGAAAATCAAGAACCGGGAGTTGAGTCTTGATCTAAAAATAGCAGTTTTCCCTAAAATATAGGGATGAGGTGCCCTTCTTCTCTATGTGGCCAAATTAGGTGAAATAAAGTGTAAATGAATGTATTAACCACGATCTAGGAGTCTAGGCTAGGTATAAACTAATGTAAGTTAGGGATATGCTCCAACACCCCCCCTTAAGCCTAATTGTAATGACAAAAAATTTGAGTCCTGACAACTTGG
>JASDQU010338317.1:0-12532 GCA_032191745.1 Picea mariana
ATGTGAATTTTATTTCAAATTATATGAACTTAATTTCAAATTCTCCACACAAGAATTAATGGGCTGGAATGGACAGTTACCGGAAATTAGCAGAGTTATGTTGGTCATTTTATACAGCGATCGATCATGTGCTTATATTCTAATACTTGTAGCTTGCATAAGCAGGGGACATACATCACTGAATGATACCTCATGCTGTATATCGATGGCATTTAAACGATATGGGTATATATGTTAACAATTGCAGGTAAAGAAGGTTGGATTTACTTTGATATGTTTCGATTGGTTCATGATTAGGTGTTGCAAGGATTGGACGAGCAGATCTACCCAGGTAAAGCGAAAACGCAGGTGCAAAGGCCCAGGGCACTGTTTCTATGTGGTTCCGATGAGTCGGATCTGTCATATAACAGGGAGGACGACGAAGATGTTGAAGATTTTGATGGTGATTCCCACTGTGAATCATGGGAAGATTCAAGGGACATCCATTACAAATTCCATAAAGAAAGCGTTGAAGCTGATGGATACAAAAGAGCGGGATTCGAACTGCAAAATCTTGAATTTTGTATGCTATTTTCTCGATGGGAAACTTGGGATTCCTAAGATTTTGTGAGTCTGATCGATTCAGTGATCGAATCCTCTGCGCGTATGCAGAACAGAGGTGATAAAGAACAGAGGTGATAAAAAAAATACAAATACTACCATGTTGAGGAGAACGACGTGGCAGGAAGAAACACCAACAAGTGCATGAAAAAATGTTTCCAAATTTGATCACAAGTTTTTGTTTCATAATAAATGGGGTTAAATACTTTTTTTTTCATAATAAATGGGTTAATACTTAAAGTTAAAGTGTTTTTTAAAAGGTTATATGTTGAATTTTATAGGGGTAGAGTATGTATATTTTTTTAATTTTAATAGTGCCTAAGGATTCCTTATCACACAAATACAAACCAAAAAAAGTTCTTATAGGTCAATTTAATGTCTAATGTCTACCTTGATTATAACTACCATGGATTCATATGAGATTTTTTGTTCTTGTAACATTAAACGATTCAAGTTTTAAAGATTAGACTAACAGTCCAAAACTAAACTAAACTAACAGTCCAAAACAGTCCAAACATAGATTCAAAACTACGATAACAAAAACTTAAAAAAAAAGGGTTTCGAAACTTACCTGTTGCAACCGCAACGACGACCCCGACTCTGACCTCAGCTACGCTCCTGTCCACTGCGCTCGCGTCCGCTGTGCTCGCGACCAACCGGTGACCTCCTAACGACAACACAGCATACACCAAATGACAACACAGCTTACACATGACAACACGACACAAATTTTCATAAAACATTCCACAATCGATGTGTCGTTAATATATAAACAATCTTTCGGTCGAAAGATAGTTCGGTCGAACAAATGTTCAGCTGAAAAATAGTTCGGCCGAACTAGTTTTCAACCGAAATATAGTTCGGTCGAACAATTGTTCGGCCAAAAACTTATTGCTGAAAAAAAAATATCCGTCCGGCCAAATTTGTACACGCAAATTGAGGGGGCTGTTATTGCACCATTCTATTTGATGTCTATGTTTTCAGCCGAAAAATAGTTCGACCGAAAATAATATCTTTCGGCCGAAAAAGATTATTAGTTCGACCAAAAAAATGTTTTTCGGAATTTTGGAGACCTGATTATCACGAAAGTGTAACCCACCTTCGTGATTTCACCCTCTACATATTTTACATACAGTGAAAACCACAAGCAAATTAAAAGTTGTTGTATAATTACAGGCAAAGATTTAACCACGGGATCTTGGGCAATACTTATGTCCTGAACAACTTAAGTAGAGTACAAGTATAAAACGATAAGCAGAAGGTCGTGTTCATGGCCTAATGACATGCCGACGGACCCTTAATTAAATATCACGGGAAATACATCTTAAACTAGAAGATTAAACCACCCCGTATAAGCTTCAAACAGAACCCGAATGAAAACTACGAATAGGGGGTGGTTACACTCATGGGAAATGATAACCCTACCATATCATAACTCACCAAGATTTACCCAATGGGGATATACCAAACAGAGCATGGATGTAAATGATATTAAAATATTAAGTGAAAGAAAAGGGAAATAAATTCAAATCCGAGAGCCGAAAGGGGACAATTACTTTACATGACTATCATTACAAACTAACCACTTCTTATTCCAGAAGAACACAAATGACAAAGAATATTTTGGGGTTACCTGGTAGAGATAGAAGACCAGTAGGTCGTGCACCTCGTTTTTTGCCTTACACAGAGGAAGCCCACTCCACGTCACTGGTCATATGATGCAGGAGCATCGCCAACATCAAGCGAGCCAACATGGAAGCCAAAGATAGTTGGAAAGCATCCAGCGCAAATTTTGAATTTCCCTTGAAGTTAATGCACCAACCTTAAATGTGATAATTAAATGAAGGCGCACTTGTATATTGTAACGGACCTTGAGTGGATTTCTCTTGTCCTTAGTAGGTAGGAGGCATTTAAAAGTAGTTAATGCAGGTAGATAGAATTTAATTCTAGATTAGACAGTTTCTAGAGCGCAAGAGGGAAACGGGATATAGACACCCTCATTGTGCATTGTAACATTATTATGAGCATTTGTGTATGAAGAACACAGAAGAGGAGCAGAGCGCTGTGTAAGAACACCCATGTACTGATATTTGGATTAATAGAAAGATTGATTCAAATTCATGGTTTTGTGTTTGTTCTCTGTGTATGTTGATGTTAAATGATATGCTCATGAATGTTTGCTTCTTGTTATACATTGGCTTTTATGTTGTTTACGTGATTTCATGTTTGAGTTTGAAGTCTGAAAGGAAGTAGGAATTAGTTTCAATTGTTTCTCTATCTGAGCAAGAATTCCTGCAAGGAGTGCAGTTGAAGTGTCCGCAAGGAGTGAGTTGACGGAGGGCTCGGATAGTTTAACCTTTGTTCTAAATTCCCAGAAGTGCAGACACGTACAAGATCCGTGCAAGGAGTGCGCAGGCCAAGTTAAGCCTCAGAGTTGCGATTCTGAGCAGAGCATTGAGAGACTGTTGATGCAGATGTGCGCAGGGTCGAAGGAAATTCAGCACTTGGAAGTGTCTGAAAGATTGCCACAAGGAGTGCATGCAAGAGTCTTCTCTAAGACTCAGAGTTATGTGAAAGCTCAGGAAGGATAAGGCTTTTAAGCTTGTGGAAGAACACACAGGAATTTTGTGTTGTGGAGTGCTTAGAAGCGTCATAAGTTTGCACCGCAGGTGGACAAGTTTTCGTGGAGGAATACTTGGTTCATTTTACAAGAATCGCCAAGGAGGAGAGGACGATCGAAATTCTCTAAGGAGAGTTTGCGAAATTCCGTGAGCCATTAGATCCCACAGAGGTGCAGGGGAGATACTGCAGGTATATCCCGAGAGGTTAAAATCTCAGGAGGGATAGGACCATTGATCTAAGCCATAAGGGGACGTAGGATCTACATGTGGAATCCCATATCAGAGTTTCACGGGTGGAAGTCCCATGAACATAGCAACAGAAATCATGAAACGCGATATCCCGATGGCTAAGGAAATAGTGTGGGGCCACAAGGGTTAGAGAGGTGGACAGGTGGCACACCATTTCGGGGTTTCGCAGCGAGAAGTCCCGAAACATTGACATCAGGATTCGCGATATTGCGAACTCTGAAATGTCGATGGAGTGAAGGCGTTGAAAGGTAAAACTCGTGTGTGTGTCGGAGTTTCGATGCATCGGGATTCAGGAGTCGGTAAAGTGAGTTGTCTGACATCGTGAGTGCTGAATTCGTGATAGAGGAAACCCCGATAGGGAAAGGTCAGCGTTGACTTGTTTCGGGTTTCGGTGATTCATGAAACCAACGTTCGACCTTAGGATTCGTGAAGTCACGAAGTCCAATCTCCCGATTTGTAAAGAAGGGGGATCCCACGAGGATTACTATGGGTGTAGATTTCCCGAGAGGGAAATAGAAGGACCATTTGGAGTTCTCCAGGCTGAGAAAGGAGAAAGATCCTGTGAGCGGACGTGCTTGCGAGCGCGCCTGCATCAAGTGGTATCAAAGCTTGATTCTTGTCTGTATATTTCAGGCAATAGGAGAAAGAGATAAGGAGTACTCTGATACGCATCAAGTGGTATCAGAGCTCAGAAAGGTTCTTTTCTTTCTGTAGCAGAGAAAGAGAATTCACCATGCCGCCAAGGAGAGATAGACAATCACCCAATCCAGAGGATAGGGAAATACCGAGAAGAAGGGGCAGGCAGATGACAGATCTAGTTATGGAGAGACAAATGCGTGATCTCCGAGCTAGACTCAAAGACGTGGAGACAGTGCAAAGATGCACAGCTAGTGCGGGGGATCTAAGTGATTCCGAAAGCGAGGTTGAGGCTGAACGTGAAGAAGAAGTTGCAGCTAAAGATGAATCAAATGAGCGTTTGATCGGAGCTATTGCAAGGATGGGTGCAAGGGCGAAGATGGATATTCCAGTTTACGAGGGAACATGGATGCAGAGGAGATTCTAGACTGGATTAGAGATCTAGATACATACTTCGACTACGAAGATGACGAAGAGGACAAGAAAGTCAAGCATGCTATCACAAGATTGAAGGGACATGCAGCATTATGGTGGGATGAGCTACAAGCTGACAGATGCTGCAAGGGCAAGCAGAAGATAAAGAGCTGGGATCAAATGATCACGAAGCTGAAGGTGAAATTCATCCCCTGGGATTATCAAATCACTTTGTTCAGGAGAATGCAGAACCTGAGACAAAAGTTGATGACAGTGAAAGAATACACTGAGGAATTCTATAAGCTGAACATCAGGGCAGGTCATCGAGAGAGCGATGATGAGAAAGTTGTTAGATATCTGAATGGTCTAAGATATGACATTCAGGATGAAATAAGCATGTTGACCATCCGAACGGTGGAAGATGCTTATCAGATGGCTCTGAAAGCAGAAGAGAAGCTGAGACAGAAGCAAGGTCAGAGAGGGCGAGGCAGAAGTCATCCAAGAGGCAAATCTGTTGCCCAGGATAAATATCAGAAGCCCAAGGAAGACTGGAAGAAACCTCAGACTCAAACAGAGAGAGGTGGAAGTTCACATCGTGGGCAATATGCTGAACAGAGAGGACAGCATACTGAGTAGAGAGGAGATTATGCTGATGGCAATACTTTTCCTCGTACTAGAGGTAGAGGAAGAGGAAGAGGTGGAGTCATTACATGCTTCACATGTGGAAAGAATGGGCACAAGTCTTATGAGTGTCTTGACAAGAAGAAAGAGACTAGAGAAACTCACATTACCGAAGCACAGAGGTGAGATGTTGAGGCAGAAGACGCTGAAGGCAGAAGATTGCTTATGATGAGAAAAGATCTTTTGACACCTGAGAAGGAGGTGGAGAGTTCAGTCCAAAGGACCAGGCTTTTCAAGACTGCTTGCAAGACCAAGGACAGGGTATGCAAGGTTATTGTAGATAGTGGTAGCACAGATAATCTCATTTCAACCGATATGGTAGAGAAGCTGGAGCTGGAGACGATTGATCATTCAAGCCCATACAGAATTTTGTGGCTACAGAAAGGACACCAAGTAACTGTCACTAAACAATGTTTAGTTGAATTCAAAATAGGAGGGTATAATGATAAGATATTGTGTTATGTTATTCCCATGGATGTTTGTCATCTATTGCTGGGTAGACCATGGCAATATGGCAGAAATGTGATTCATGATGGGAGAATGAACACATACACCCTGGAGAAGAATGGGAGGACACACATGTTGCTTCCAATTAAGGATAAGGAGGTGAAGCCGGAAGTAAGAAACACTATACTTCTCATGGGCCGAAAGGAAATTCTTACAGAGGTTAAGAAGAAGGAGGATCCACAATTCTTTGTGGTCAGGAAACCGAAGATTGTTTTGACCAGCACAAGAGTGGATGATTTACTAGAAGAAATTCAGGAACTGTTGAAAGAGTTCGGATATATAGTAGTGGACGAATTACCTTGTTCGTTGCCACTGATCAGAAGTGTGAGTCATCATATTGACCTCATACCAGGAGCTAGTTTGCCGAATAAATCCACGTACAAATTAACGTCGCAAGAGAATGAAGAGGTTAAGAGACAAGTCCAGGATTTGTTGGAAAAAGGTTTGGTCAGGGAAAGCTTGAGTCCATGTGTTGTTCCAACAGTACTCAGTCTGAAGAAAGACAGAGGCTGAAGGATGTGTACTGACTCAAGGGCGATCAACAAAATAACCATCAGGTACAGGTTTCCATTGTCGAGGATGGATGATCTGATGGATTTCTTGAGTGGAGCAAAATAATTTTCAAAAATTGATTTGAAAAGCGGATATCACCAGATTCGCATGAGAGAAGGTAATGAATGGAAGACAGCATTTAAAACCAACGAAGGGTTGTATGAATGGCTTGTTATGCCATTTGGCTTAACAAATGTGCTGAGTACCTTCATGAGGTTGATGAACGAAGTCCTGAGAGAGTTCATCGAGAAATTTGTCATTGTGTATTTGGATGACATACTGGTTTTCAGTAAATCAGTAGCAGAACACTTGAAACATTTGGCTACAGTGATGCAGAGATTACAGCAGGAGAAGTTGTTGATAAATATGAAGAAGTCCTCATTCATGAATATGGAGCTCATTTATCTAGGATTTGTTATTTCTGCAGATAAATTGAGAATTGATCCAGAAAAATTGGACGTGATCAAGAATTGGCCATCACCGAAGAACATATTTGAGGTGAGAAGTTTTCACAGATTAGCTAGTTTCTAACAAAAGTTCATCAGGAATTTCAGTGGAATTAGTGCAGCAATGATGGATATAGTGAAGAAGCAGCATAAATATTTTCACTGGACAAAAGAGGCTGAGAAGAGTTTCAATTTGTTGAAGAGGAAGATTACGGAACAACATGTTTTGGTGTTGTCGGATTTCCGAAAAACATTTCAAGTGAAATGCGATGCAAGCAGGTTTGCAATTGGGGCAGTCTTGAGTCAGGAAGATAGGCCGATAGCGTACTTTAGTGAGAATCTGAATGAAGCGAAAGTAAAATACTCCACTTATGATAAGGAGTTTTATGCTATCATCCAGGCATTAAAGAAATGGAGGCATTACTTGATCCCGAAGGAATTTGTTCTGTATAGTGACAATCATGCATTGCAGTTTGTGACTCAATAGGAAAAGTTGAATCAGAGACACGTCAAATGGGTTGAGTATATGCAGAATTTCACATTTGTGATTAAGCATATTTTTGGTACTGCTAACAAAGTTGTTGATGCTTTGAGCAGGAAGTGTTTGTTGTTGCAGGAGTTTCAAGTCAAAACATTGGGTTTTGATGATCTCAGGGACATGTACACAGATGATCCAAATTTCAAAGAGGCGTATGAAGCAACTGAGAATCCAGTTCTCAGAGACAGGAGCCAATGGGTCGAATACATGATCCAGGAAGTATTTCTATTCAAGGGCAATCAACTGTGTATTCCGAAATGCTCCATGAGGGAGAACTTGTTGAAGGATAAACACAGTGGAGGATTGGCAGGACATTTTGGTCATGATAAGACATTCGCAAAGCTGAGTGAATCATACTTTTGGCCAGGGATGTGGTCAGAGGTCAAGAGATTTGTGGATAGATGCAGGATTTGTCAGCATTCGAAGGGAAGAAGATAGAATGCAAGATGCTATCAACCATTACCCATACCAGAGAGGCCGTGGGATGAAATTAGCATGGATTTTGTATTGGGGTTGTCGAGAACACAAAGAGGTGTTGATTCAATATTTGTGGTGGTGGATAGATTTTCCAAAATGGCACACTTCATTCCATGTCAGAAAACTAGTGACGCAACTCACATTGAGAACCTGTTTTTCAAAGAGGTCATTCGACTTCATGGTTTGCCAAGGAGTATAGTCTCAGATCGAGATACTAAGTTCATAGGGAATTTTTGGAGGACCTTATGGAAGAAGCTGGGAACTAATTTGATGTTTAGTTCAGCGTATCATCCTCAGACGGATGGACAAACGGAAGTCATGAACAGAAGTATGGGAGACTTGCTGAGAAGCTTGGTGACAGAGCACCACAGCAATTGGGACAATATATTGCCATAGGCAGAGTTTGCTTATAATGACTCAGTAAACAGAAGCACAGGGAAAAGTCCATTTCAAGTTGTTTATGGCATGCATCTGAGAGGAGTTTCTGAACTGAGAGATTCATAACAGACTATGACTAGGAGCGCTAGTGCAGAAGATTTCGCAGAGGCGATGAGAGAACTTCACAGCCAGGTGAAGCAGCGACTGTTGGATTCAAGTCAGGAGTATAAGCGCAGAGGAGATTAGTGGAAGAGACAACTTTAGTTTGAGGTTGGTGAGTTAGTTCTAGCACATTTGAGGAAGGAAAGGTTCCTGAGAGGAACATACAATAAATTGAAGATGAAGAAAATCGGGCCATGTAAGGTCTTGAAGAAATTCGGGACAAATGCTTATGAGATTGAATTACCCGATGGGATCGAAATTTCTCTGATATTCAATATCTCGGATTTATACCCATATAAGGCTGAAGAAACAGGGATAGGAGATGAGCAGCCAGCGATACAGTGGTGAAATCAGATGCCAGTTGCAGATGGATTGCATACTGGATAAACGAATTGGTAAGAAGACCAGGAGGAAAGAATACTTTGAGTATCTGGTCAAATGGAGGGGCCATCCAGTTGAAGATGCCAGCTAGGAGAACGAAGCAGAGATCCAGAAGCATGGATGGACCGTGCACGAGCTCATGGACAGGAGCCCATGAAATTTTTCAAGCAAGGGAGTATGATGCAGGAGCATCGCCAACATCAAGCGAGCCAGCGTGGAAGCCAAAGACAACTGGAAAGCGTCCAGCGCAAATTTTGAATTTCCCTTGAAGTTAATGCACCAACCTTAAATGTGATAATTAAATGAAGGCACACTTGTATATTGTAATGGACCTTGAGCGGATTGTTCTCATCCTTAGTAGGTAGGAGGCATTTAAAAGTAGTTAATGCAGGTAGATAGAATTTAATTCTAGATTAGACAGTTTCTAGAGCGCAAGAGGGAAACGGGATATAGACACCCTCATTGTGCATTGTAACATTATTATGAGCATTTGTGTATGAAGAACACAGAAGAGGAGCAGAGAGTTGTGTAAGAACACCCATGTACTGATATTTGGATTAATAGAAAGATTGATTCAAATTCATGGTTTTGTGTTTGTTCTCTATGTATGTTGATGTTAAATGATATGCTCATGAATGTTTGCTTCCTGTTATACATTGGCTTTTATGCTGTGTACATGATTTCATGTTTGAGTTTGAAGTCTGAAAGGAAGTAGGAATTAGTTTCAATTGTTTCTCTATCTGAGCAAGAATTCTTGCAAGGAGTGCAGTTGAAGTGTCCGCAAGGAGTGCATTGACGGAGGGCTCAGATAGTTTAACCTTTGTTCTAAATTCCTAGAAGTGAATATAGGTACAGGAGCCGTGCAAGGAGTGTGCAGGCCAAGTTAAGTCTTAGAGTTGCGATTCTGAGCAGAGCATTGAGAGACTGCTACTGCAGATGTGTGCAAGGTCGAAGGAAATTCAGCACTTGGAAGTGTCTGAAAGATTGTCGCAAGGAGTGTGTGCAAGAGTCTTCTCTAAGACTCAGAGTTGTGTGAAATCTCAGGAAGGATAAGGATTTTAAACCCGTGGAAGAATGCATAGGAAGTTTGTGCCGTGGAGTGCTTAGAAGCATCTTAAGTTTGCGCCGTAGGTGGACAAGTTTTCGCGGAGGAATACTTGGTTCATTTTACAAGAATCGCCAAGGAGGAGAGGACGGTCGGAATTCTCTGAGGAGAGTTCACGAAATTCCATGAGCCGTTAGATCCCACAGAGTTGCGGGGGAGATACTATAGGTATATCCCGAGAGGTTAAAAGCTCAGGAGGGGCAGGACCGTTGATCTGAGCCATAAGGGGCCATAGGATCTACACGTGGAATCCCATATCAGAGTTTCGCGGGTGGAAGTCCCATGAACATAGCAACAGAAATCGCGAAACGTGATATCCCAATGGCTAAGGAAATAGTGTGGGGCCACAAGGGTCAGAGAGGTGGACAGGTGGCACACCATTTCGGGGTTTCACAGCAAGAAGTCCTGAAACATTGACATCAGTATTCACAATATTGCGAACTCCAAAATACCGATGGAGTGAAGGCATTGAAAGGTCAAACTCGTGCGTGTGTCAGAGTTTTGATGCATCGGGGTTCGGGAGTCGGTAAAGTGAGTTTTCTCTATCGCGAGTGCTGAATTCACGATAGAGAAAACCCTGATAGGGAAAGATCAGCGTTGACTTGTGTCAGGTTTCGGTGATTCGTGAAACCAATGTTCGACCTTAGGATTCGCGAAGTCGCGAATTCCGATCTCTCGATTTGTAAAGAAGGGGGATCCCACGAGGATTACTGTGGGTGTAGATTTCCTGAGAGGGAAATAGAAGGACCGTTTGGAGTTCTTTAGGCCGAGAAAGGAGAAATATCCTGTGAGCGGACGAGCTTGCGAGCACGCCTGCATCATCATACATCCAGAGAAAAGTATACATGGTTAACGCTAGGGAGTTTTTCACAAAATGCACAGAACCAAAGGGGAAAACATTACAATAGTCACCTAGAATCCTTCACAAGTAATGTTGATAGGGTTCTCACAGTACCTTGGCCATGTGATAAAACGAAAATGGCATGCCCACATTGGGCATGGTCACCTAACTACCCTATACGTACAAGACCACTCTTAATTGTTTAAACCAGATGGTTAATGTGATTACAGACAGACCTGACATTTCCTTTAACATAGTTTAAAAACTCATTCAATGTTGGGGCCAGGTCACGAAGTTGGACAAGATTGCACCATGTTAGGTTTAAGACTTAGGTATGGCGCAAGTGCAGAATCATGGTGTTATGATGTAATAATTGTCACTCCTTCCTCGAAGGAAAGCCTAGTAACTACCTTGGTAATGTAACGGTGGTGCATATATTAACCCTTCTTCACACTAGTAATATTTTCTTCGGGTGGTTTATAGAGTTATATGAATACGAATTACTAGGTACAGTGAATGGTTATGCGAGAACCTATGTTACACGTTGTTTATTTATATATACAATTTTTTAAGCACAGTGTTTTGTGAAATAACCCTTACGGCCTACCTCATTTATACATATATCTAGGTAGGAGATATATATACTAAGCAAATTTTTTACCAATTATGTATGCACGCAAAATGGTATGTCAAGAGAAATAACCCTTATGGCCTACCTTATTTATACATATATCTAGGTAGGAGATATATATATTAAGCAAATTTTTTACCAATTATGTATGCACGCAAAATGGTATGTCAAGAGTTTTCTTATGTGAAGTTTTACGATTTAATGCTAAGGTAAATAACTAGTTTAGATGCTCCATGATAGGATTAGTATCATGGTTATGGAAAGTATAACTTAGTCACTGAATATATACCGTAAGTAAAATCATACATTATATTTCTGATGTGACAATAATAATGCTATGTGGAAGAAATAGGGAAGAGTGAAGAAGCGTTAATGCACTTATCAAAAAAAATTAATTTGGTAAATTTGAGGTACATGACACAAATTTTATCCCATGCTTCTTCGAGTGCTATATTTCATAAATCCTTTCTAAGGGTGTGATTCAATATTTAATTTGAACAATCAATGGATTCCCATGTTGTAATAGAATACCTATTCGAATGCCCAATATAGTGCATAAGTTGTGATTTTGTTGTTAACATATTTCCCTTCATTACATGTTCTTAACTTTCGAAGTTGATGTCGATGTTGTTTTTCTAACGAAACAAATAATTGATTTTAAATTTCATAAAGAACRAACYAAAAAGATTTTGTAAAACCATAATAAACTAGAAATAAAAACTTTTCTATATTTGTAAAAGATTAAAAAATAGTTAACCTTGCCATATAGCTAATAGATGGTGAGATTGAATACTCTACTCCAAATAGAGAAATTTGGTAAATAGCTAATGAAATMTTATATAGTATATTCCATCCAAAGAGAATATMCAACATAGTATAGGGAGTTTGAMAATTTTTATAAGCTCCTCAAAGGCATCCTCATATTGTAATTTTTAGTATCGATGGTTGTTGCATAGAAATTGTGGAGGAATTGCATTACATAAATGTGTTGAGAATAAGTATGGACAAACACCAATAATATAATAATCCATTTAGTATTTTTTGTTTCATGAATATTTTAATAGCATTGCACTATAATAATGTATTAGCAATATGTATGAAGAAATATTGAAAATGTATTAGCAAGACGTATAAAGAAAGATTGATAGTATAAAGTATTAGTGTAACATGTTTGAAGACATTAATTAGAAAAAAATATCAAAGAAGTGAATCACAAATAGACATATAGCTAAAGGATTATGTATTTAGTTGCTATCAATGAATAATAATAATAATATAATTTTTAAAATTATATTATTGTCATATGATACCTT
>JASDQU010338320.1:2530-12532 GCA_032191745.1 Picea mariana
CTAGAATTCAACCCCCTTTTGCATACTTCTCTCCATGAAATAAAAGATAAGGCCATCTTAAGTACTGTGCCTTTATTGTCCATTGATATCATGAATCTTGAGGGATTGATCTAACACGTGCCTTCTTTATGCTATTATAACTTTATGCCCATTTTCTAAACCATTTGCTTCACACCACGTGCCTCTTCAAGGGGAGTACACTATGGGAGCACTACTTATGTTGCTTGTACATATGTTCATATAATTTCCTGCACTCTCCTTCTTTGTCTAGGCCCACATTCAGACACATGGATGCATCATTTTGCTGCCACTACTAATCCCTATAACACACAATTTTGTTGTTGTGAACACCTCTGATATTTTTTCCATGTTCCAGCAACTAAGGTACCAACAACCTAATAGTCTTACCTTACCCACCAACCTAGGTCAGTGACTTGGTCCAAGCACGATGATGTACAAATTGGCCTAGGCACAATAATATATAGGTCGAATCAGGCATAAATTATTCTTTTAGGCACATAGATGAAGCTTACTGATGTAGGTTGCATGATAATTTTCAATAAGACTCACTGTTTGTTCACTTAAACATGGTTTCCTGATTATAAGATTTGATGGAAATAAAATTTATCCTCTCATTCAGAATCTTTGCTTTGCCCATAATTGTTATCCTATTAGAAACTACCTTTTATGTCACTTCTCGAGGAGATGAATTATACCAGCAAGTATTGTAGCAAGGTTCTGCTCAACAAAATGATGTCTTCCATTGACAAATGCATGAAGGCCATCTATGGTGTAACAATGCTTCGTTTGGAAATATATATAGTTCTTTCATCTACCACACGAGCTAACTTATCCCTCTTTTCACAAAGGCTTGTTTTTAATTTCTTGAAGCATGGCATTTTTTCATTTGCAATTTTGCTAACAACTCTTAAATATGCCCTCTTGCCTCATCTTGAAATAGTGGTCTCTTAAATCAATTGGCTTGCATATGGCTGACCTATTCTACAAGTTACCCCTCATATTGTATGAGGCCTTGTACTAGTTTGAAGACCCTACCCAAGCAGGTTGTGCTTGGAGGATGTGTGTCTTGATGGCTATTGGTTGTGGATTTGAGACTTCTTGTTTCATTTAGCATCACATCTTGGGGAACCATTGCATATTTGGAGGCTTGCATATTACATGTGGATATTGATAGATAAATGGTCTTGATGAGGGTCTTACATATATGGTTCACTCTTTTTTGACTCTTAGCACATTCATGGAGAGGGATACCCATCAACTAAGGGTTTTCCCTAAGTTTTATTGCTCATTGCTTGATACTCCTTGAGATAGTGTGTCCTCACTCTTGGGCACATATCCCTAAGGTGCATGCCTTGGAAAGTGTGTTTTGCATTCAATGGTTGAGATCTATTCGTGAGGAGTGCCTTAGCTTTGGGGCCCTATTTTTACCATGTGTTTGAGCTTTCAAGGAGGTTGGCTGACTCATATCTTGGAATGATCCCTTGGTCATTACATCTTGGCACATTTATTGAGGAGGCCTAACTACCCTGCAAATATTTCTAGAGTGCCCCATGGTTTTGAGATGATTGATGGTACTAGCACAATGTTTCATGCTCTAGCACATGGTTTTGGGGTTTTGTTCAGATTGGTTTAGTGGTATGTTTCACCCTTTATGCATATTTTCCTAGGTTGTCCCACTTTTTCCTTGGTTTGAGGAGAGATGGTTGCTTGCACATGAATTGGTGCTAATGGCACACATTTTGAGGGCGTACATCTCTTTAAGGGGTTTGTTATGACAACCAAGGGGCCACTATTGCACACATGTCCATGAGATCCATCATTTGAGGAGTTGGTTATTGCATTGGAGGAAGCACCCTCACTAACCTTGCTATCTTGGGCATTGTTTTGGCATTTCTAGGTTGTTGACTCATTAAACAAGTGGAGCCCTACCCTAGTTGGCATTTGGGCACATTTATTGTTTATGTAACTAMCTTGYADATTTGTCTAGGGTGCCCACCTTTTGGAGGATTATTTATTGATTGTTTCCCTAGATCAAAGGGAAGCAATCATTGCCATTGGCACACTTTTCAAGGGCATAGATTTTTGTGGACTATTTAATATTATATGGCATGGTCAAAGTGGTCCCATAACCACCTTCTTGCACACATCACAAGGGTGCACCTCTTCTAGGGGTTTATTTTATATCATCTTGGTTAATCAAAGCCCATCTTAGAGGGCATTCTATTTATGATGAGGACACATGGCACAAGGAAATTCTTTGCTTGGTCAAAGCAAGCTTGGACTAAGGAGGTGTTTTTCATGAGGAGAGGACAAGTGCCATGTCCATTCACTTGTCTCTTATTTTATTATGTATTGTTTCACTTGTCTTTAGGATTTTGTTAAGGATATTATTATTTATATTTTCCTAGGAGAGATCATGGATATAATTATTTTATTTGCGAGGGTTTTGAGCTTGTTACCCTTCATGTTGCATGAGAGATAAATTTTTTATTTTCATCACATGGCAGGGGTAACATGTTGGCATGCTGATGGACCTTCTATTTTTTCTTGGAGACAATGCATCTTGGTTGGGCATGTTGATGATTGTGGATTGTCATACTTCACCATGATATTGATGGATTTATGACATGTTATCGCTCAAAATGTATGTGCATTTTGAGTCACTTTTGAAGTCAATTCCAACATGTTGTGACAAATTTATTTTTGCAATCAAGAGTCTGGAAATGTGAGGGTGGTGTTCCATATGCAGTAAGACAAATATGGGACCTATCTCTATGTATGGGTTTTTCCTTTTCAAGGTCTGTTTGTCCAACACAAGGTAAAATTTTCAAAGGTTATCTACAGTTAGAAGAAGACTAGGTTGTTGCACATACTATTGACTCTGTTTCTCTTGCAAAATTTAGAGAACAATAAGTAAGGAAGGGGGATTTCTTTAGGCAATTCAATAGCAGCCCAGACCCAAGCTTATGACCTTTTGGTAGTCAGTTTGGAATCTTGGAGATAATTTTACATGGCAGATTTTGGTCTCCTGTTCAGATCAATTGATTGCACAAGATAGAGGGGTGTCATATGCTTCTCTCTCTGTAATTAAAAAATGTCACGATACATCTATTGACTAATCTGATGCTTCACATCTGATTATGACTTATGTACTAGGAAAGGATGAACATGTGACAGCAGTCGGTAAATCATTTCCCAATATGTCATTGGTATAGGTGTTGAGGCTCATTGTGTTTCAAGTATTTTCAAGCCTAAATCAGTGAATTAGCTTCAGCATTACAAAGGTGTGGGTTCATTACATTGGTGATAGCCTTTGCCATTATTTGATCTTAGTAGAGGTAGAGGCATATTTATGGCTTTATATGTCCAGTCTAAAGGCTCATTTAGGATCTTTCCCTTGATATGAATGGAAAGTGCATTTAGCCGACATTAGGGATGAGATGGTTGACTTCAAGACTTTGAAGCACTTTTTTTCATCACAGGTATCCTTCAAGCTGGTGGATATTGGATCTTCGGACCACAGAATGGAAATTGTTAGGACAGATCTACGAGAATAGATATTTGCACCTTGAAAGCGTTCAGCTCTAGATCATTCTAGCCATTTAAAGTATGAATATTATTATATAATGATTGGATATTGTTGCTGCTAGTACAAAATGCAGTTAATAGCCCAATTTAGGTATCGACTTGTTATTATTCAGACACTCCCTAAGGAAAATTCCAACTTTACTCAAGGGAAAGACTAAGGACACGATCAAGTGAATCACTCCCTATCACCTATGTGATTCACTCCACTCTTTAGGCCAAGAGAACCAAGCCAAAGGGGGAATCTCTATCTAACTCACTCCAGGAAGGTACAATTCTAGGAATTTCTAAACAAAGGTCTCTAGGTGGTTAGGTACATTGAATGAAATTCAATTTTTTCAAAGTATTGTGAGAACATGTAATTGTAGTGAACATAAAGAAATCTGAGTCATGGACACTGTTTTCCATGAAAATCGAGTGCCATGAAGTGCAAATGTCCAATCAAGTGCATAGGAAACAACAATTGTATTAAGTTTGTTTGCCAATGACCATTCCCATGGAATTATTATATTCCAAAATAAATCATTCAAAGAGAAATGACTGAACTGTTGCAAGTGTGTCCAAGAAATGAAAAGATCAGCGCCCAACATATACCATCGTGTGTCCAAGAATTTTAGTTGCTAAACTGAAAGAAAATCGTTATGCCAGATATTCTCATCACAAGACAGTATTCTGTACTCATTCAAAAATTATAAAAGAACTGTTCTGAAGATCATATATATCCACAAATTTGTCTAGACAAAGATTAAATCACATGATATGTTTGTTATGTGAATTCCCACTTAGCATTTATGTGCCATGTTTGATAGATAGCCAAAAAATCGAACCATGAAATCCAAAAGAGATCACAAGATTGACTAGGGGTTTGGAAAGATCAACACTATCTTCTCTCAAGGGTAAAACACATTCTAGTATGAGTGAAGAAGATGCCAAAACATCAATGAGCTTATGGAATATTAGATTTAGACAACAATGCTCATTCAAAGTGCTTGGAACATGAAGTGTTTGTATAAGTGACAAAATAATAAAAGCAATGTGTATCACCATTCATCATACCATTCATCATTTATAACCATCATCATCCACAGATTATATGCCAAAGATAACCAATGAACTTGCAATCAAGGAAAAGATGTCTAAATTGATGTTATTAAACCACAAGGACAACAAGGTTGAGTTGATCCAACGAGTTATTTAACCAATGAGAAGAGGGAAGATCTGAAACAGCTATGCAATGAAAGAAATCATATACCATAGACCATTCACATGTGCTAATATCCAATAGTTATATCCATAGGTCAATGCTGTAATAAAAGATGTCAAACTGTGTAACGAGATAG
Organism: Picea mariana; assembly: GCA_032191745.1. Taxonomy (NCBI): domain Eukaryota; kingdom Viridiplantae; phylum Streptophyta; class Pinopsida; order Pinales; family Pinaceae; genus Picea; species Picea mariana. The sequence goes on from JASDQU010338320.1 coordinate 7,477, forward strand.
CAAGTAAAGCATGTGTCAACAGTGATATATTAATGGTCAGATTGCAAGGACAGTGATATTCTTTATGCCATGTACCACAAAATGATATAACAAGTGCCTTCAAATTATGTTACAAAGGCAGCAAGTAAATGAATATATCACTCAGCAATAATGCCTTGCCAAATACGGATAAAAAACAGAGATAAAATCTGTGTATTAAGTGTTCTTGTCCATATGTCATGAGAGCAACCTTATAACAACATTTAGCACATATTTTAGCACATACCACAGTGTTCCATTACCAGAGATTTAGAGCAGTTTACAGTATGTGTTTGCACTAGATTTTCACCATAAAGTAGAGCCATAGAAAAATCACAATTTGTTGGTCATAAAACAGAGAAATAAAACTATGTAAAATGTGATTTTATCCAACCATATTAGTGTGTTTTAAGAATCTACCATCTACAAGGCATGGATTACAAGTTATAACCTTTGCAGTTTGGACAGACCCCTAAATAGTGAACAAATAGAGGCCAACATTTTGGTATTTAGTGAGGTCACTGGGCCTCCCTTAGCACCAATTTGGTTTAAAAGCTGTTTTAGATGCATAATATACCAAAGTGTTGCAAAAGAAATAAAGGAGATAGGTCTATTGATTTTTCTAATTTCTAGATCTAATAATTATTACTTTATGATTTCAAATAGATTTTAATGCCATTGCTATCATAGATTAATTACACACTGAAAATTACAATTGAAATAAAACTGCAGCGGAAATAACAGAATCACAGAGAAATAGCCATGCACAATAGACACAAGATTTATCCTGGGAAAACCTAAACTCGGGAGAAAAACCCATCAAACTTTTCTCTATAATAAATTCAATCCAAGTTCATGAATACATCACCAGACAAATGAAGAGTTCCAAGCACATAGAAAGTTGTGTCTAGTGTGAGGAAGATCCATCAAGTATGGTGCATCACTAGAACAAGATAGTGCACCACATAAATGGTACAACTGGCAACCGACAACCGCAACTGCAGCTGGCTAATGAACACTAGAAGAGGAGAGATAATGAGATGTGTAATAATGAAATGAATTTGCCTTTCTTTATACTAGTCAAGTCACCTTAATTTACTAGTAGGGCTGACTTGTCATTTTTGTCTTTTAACTTTATTTTATTTCTTTTGTTGCTTTTACAATTGTTTCTTCAATGCTTCAATGGAATCGACTTGATCTTCTTGTCTTCTATTTCTTTCTAGTGCATTTTAGGGTTTTATTTAATGGTTTCTTTGTATTTTCTTATGGAGAATGACTTCCTGAAGTTCCAAAACTTCAACACTTCCTCTAAACGAGGGAGACATTCTCCATAATTGGATTTCTTCTGTCATAGAAAAGATTCTTCATGAGCCATGTCAAACTCATAAAAAATGTCAAATTCATAATCTACAGAGTCAGATAAACCTTATCATTTGAAGATACAAGACTTTGTAAAAGAACCTACGAAACTTGTAGAAAACAGGAAAACCCTTGGTCAAATTCTGAGCAGGTATGTTAAAACTTAATAGATATTGGACAATGCACTTATGCATTTGATAGTGCTCTCATGTGTGACTTTTACTTATAATTTTTTTTGCAGGATTTTTTATTTTTGTATGTGATGCTTGCTTCTGATTACTTGTTCCCCCCCTACTTCTGTAATGTTATCAACAGCATTACAAAGTGCCATTGTGTCTTTGTTTCTGTGTTGTTTTGCTTGTCAACTAGTTGGTTACCACCCAAACCCTTATTTTTAGTGACAAAAGTCATTTAGGTTGTTCTGCATTATTCCAAGTTCCATTTAGTGGCTGATTTGATTGGATTTCCTCTATTCTACCCAAAGAGTTATTTGAGAAAGGTTTTCCTTATTTTTTTGCTTTTGTTTGATCTTACAACAGAGCAAAAAACAAAAGATGGTCCCTTTACAGAATGATCATTTATCAATCTATTTCCACATATTCACAATAATGAGGTTCTGTTGGTAGGATTTACATGTGCTAACGTTGATAACATGAATAGGTGGAGTGTGATCTTTCATTATCACATAATTTCATATTATTCTTTTCCAGTAGCAGTTCTATTTTTTAATCAAGGATCATCAATGTTTTGGTACACATGCAAGGGCTATAAATTTAGTTCAGTTGAGTAGATAAATCAATGATGGTTTCAAAGGGTGTGAGAATAAAAAAGAGACATATTTTTGTGTTTTTATCGGCAATCAGTGACAAATTTAGGATTGAAATACTTGAGCAACAATGGCAAGATTATTCGTATTTCTTAGAAGCTATAGGTTGTATTTTTCTTTTACTGATTGGTCTAATTTCTTGTAATTTTAGATGTGTTGGGAAACATAAGTGAATCAACAAAGAATCTTGAGCCGGCCCTATGGGAAAAACTACTAGAGACAGATGTCAAGAAAACAATAAATCAGGAGACATACCAAGAACTGGGAAATGCTAGAACTTCACCTGTGAACCCATTCATTCACAAATATAGGCTTTCTAACAAAGTGGAACCTCGAATATTTTCTATTGAGGGAGGGCATGCGCAAACATATGAGCAATTGAACAATGGCTCTACAGGTGATCAACTTATTTGGAATGCTGATAGATACTTTTTTGTATGTTTGTTCTTATATAAGATTATATTTACAGTTAGAGTGATTAATTTGCTAAGTCCTCCAGCAAAGGATGATGTTGTAGATGTAGACTATAAATATGTTCATGAATGGAATTTTAAAGTGTTCTCACCTTGTTATTTTATTCACCTGTATTAAAACTTGCATTTGTAATCACTTTTTTCGGTATTGGTCTATGAAGTATGTGTTAATGGGATTAGGTTGTTAGATATTGAAATTTGTACCCTCTACTCAGATAGAAAGTTGAAATCGTTAGTGAACCTATGGATTTAAGGGATGTGTAATATGATTTCCATGGAAATAAATGGTGTGATGCCTCAAACCAAGATCTAGACGGGGTACTAGCTAACTGGCTGAAAACAAGTGTATAGTCTGGGCTTGTTGACTGTTGGATTTAGATTCTTGTTTGAAATGAGTCAAGAGATACATGTAATAAGTAGTGGCATGGATAACTGAAAAAATAGGTTACTGTGTGTACTTAAGGGGTGTCAATTTGTGTTTATAGCATGGACTTGCTACTCAGAGTGATCTTTGACATAAACTACTACCAAGGTTGGATCCCAGGCTATACCATTGAATGCTTGTTTTGTGACTCACTACACCCTTCGATGTAAACCAAGACATACACCTTAAAATTGTAATATATGACTGATGTATACGATGGGAATGGTTGCAGCATTTGGTTTTGGTAGGAGATTCTTTTCATGGAATCAGGTTTGAGAATGGGGTTTAGAGGATCGCCAATGCTACCTGTTATCCACTATTACGTCATGTATCAATCTCTGTAGGGAAATAAGGACTCATATGTGGTGTTGTACCTGACTATAGTAACCAGAAGAGGCCTTTCCAATCACAAACTCCAGCTGATTCAAGTAGATGTAGACACTAAATTAACCAAGTCATTCCCTTCAAAGGTCTTGAAATCACTCCCTATATATGGTGGTCTTAAAAAAGGCACATTCGGTACCATAGATAGTGTCTGGGCACAATGATCGAATTTACGTCTTGACTCATACCTACCATAAAATGCTTAGCATCTATGTGTATGCCAGCTTATAAGATTGTTAATATGATTAGTTATATATGTAATGGAAGGTCTACTAATACTTGCACAAGGTCAGGGTGAGGGTTGAATAGGATTACTGAGCCGGCCACGAAACCCTTTTTATGTTAGTCTGCACTATGCTCAAGCCATGGCGGTATGATAACTTAACATAATTCTATTAGCAAGCACTGTGTTTATAAGGGCTCCAAGATGAGGTGAGATGGGTTTATTTTTACTCCATCATATAGCAATTATGATAGGTTTGGAGAGTCTATCTTCTTTTCTCTTTCAATTACAAGAAAGATAAAACTATCATTAAATGAAGGAATCCTAAAATTTATATAATTTACCGATCTATGTAATCTGGATTGCTTAGAAATTTGTTTTCTAATTTCATTTCAACCTTAAAAGATTGACTAAAATATTGCAACACAAAGTATTGCATGACTTGTAAAAGTCTGTAGATTATAGAAAGATCTTGAAGCCTATCCCTCTGGCACATCTTAAACTTTTGTGATAGTCTATGACCTACCACTACAAAATCAAAACCACAACTAGCACTTATTAGGATGTTAGTTTCAAACAATTCATAAAGGGAATCTATAGAATGGGGCTGTTAGTGCTACAATAAGGGTGGTGTAGCCCAGGGAATGCTCATTACTGATTGCTAGAACCCCCAAGAGCTTGTATATGGCTGATGGTGTAGACTCTAAACCTCTCCTTGTTAGTGTCTAACACAACAATACTAGACTCTACCCTATCCAAATAGTGTACAATATAGGAGCTTCATGCATACCGATATCTTACACCAAATTCTTCTCCCTTTATAATTTCACATTGGGAGATGATTTAAGTTAATCCCATTATGTCAATTAAGGTTGTTGTGAAGTACTTGACTTGACTTCTACATACATGAGGGGACAATGGGAAAGATTGGGAGATCATGGAGATCAAGTTTCAAGAGGTCACACATGTAGGGAGGATCATGGTGATTCAACCCTTAAATGGGTTCGCCTGCATCAGATGATGTTGCAGTGATAGGTGGAAGGTGTTGAATGTTTTGTACCAAACTTGGATAAAATTAGACTTAATGGTGGGTAGGGAGTGTGTGCACTTTTCCTATTGTATATTTGACTACAAGGTTGGGGTGGCACAGAAAAGCACTTTGTTGATAATGAGAGTGGGATGTGACAGGTGGTTTTGGTGAGGATTTGTTGCAGATCACCTACCGATGATGGCACTATAGCGCTGAGTTGTAGGGAAAATGACATTGTTGTTAATGAGACTGACTAGGGAAGGATGTGGCAGTTAGGTGGTTGTGGACATTCATTAATGCTAGTAATTTGAGTGGATGG
>JASDQU010338323.1:0-10114 GCA_032191745.1 Picea mariana
AGAGAAATGCAGAGAGAAAAGAATAGTATATTCAAATGTATGAAGAAGTACAGAACAGAACTGAAGAGATTCAGAAGTCATTCTAACAATAGGAAATAGCTGAGCTTATATATGCTCAAAGCAAGACAGAAATAGAAAGTACAACTGTCCAGTACAACTGGCAGTGTACGGTTAGTCTGTTGAGGATACAATATATTTAACACAAATAACCCCCATTTTGCAGCTTCCGTAGCTCTGTAACGAGCTATTTTTTGTCATGTTCCAAGAGAAAGAACCAGAAACTTGCTGGAGTCGTTCTCGTTTAAATCTAGATCAATACTTGGTTTCCACAGTGGTAGATTTGGATTGCAAGTGAGAGCTTCTTCCATCACATGGGTTATCGCAAGTAATGTCTTCAAATTTATTTTAGACAGCAACAAATTAATTGCACGAAGTCTGAGACAAAAGTGTTATGCACGACTGACATTTCAATCATAGTTACCAAGATATGGTGATGGAAAAATATATCAGCACGACTTACTGGGTCGTTAGCTGCAACTCCGCCGTCTATGAGATTGAAGCTTCTGGGTTTGCCTCCGGAGTCTTTTGTTTTGAAGCAATAAGGGGGAAGATATGTTGGAGCTGCTGAGGTCCCAATGCAGACATCGAACAAAAATGCATCTTTCAACGCCTGTAAAGAGATTTGGTATATTATATTTCTTAAATTGGAATTAGAATTGATTTCAAGATTAGAGTACTCAGATCAGACAAAGATTACCTCAGAAGATGAGAAGATTATTGGTTGCTGTAAATGGATATCATATGTAGGAATCACAATGTTGGTTAGCGACTCATGTAATCTTCTATCCCCACATACTCCTTTTATGGTGGTGTGGAGGAAATCCCCGGAGTATTTGGGACCCGTCAGAGCCGTATATTGTGCCCGTAACCACCCAAAAATGCCCCTATCAAGAATTCATTTAAATTGATTCAGCTTTCTGCTGGCATATTGAACATTAAGGTTGTAACATTACACTACACTTAGGGAAGAGAGAGTGAGAGCAGCACAATGGAATAAAGTGTTCGAATTGGCGTGAATATATGGCGAATGTAGTGTACAACTATCCCAGAGAATTTTCCGGGGAACATTTCCGGGGAACATTTCTTTATGACACTATCCATATCCCAGAGAATTTTCCGGGGAACATTTCTTTATGACACTATCCATATCCCATATTTATCCATAGCAATGCCCAACCCCATGAAATAAATCTTCCACTAGCAACTTCAGGGCCACAGCGTAAAGAGAGAACATTTTCCACAAAATGTCTTCCGTGGTGAGTGAACATTTCTTTCTATGTGTCACGTCTATTCTTTTCACAGCGGAAAGAGAGAACATTTTCCGCAAAATGCCTTCGGTGGTGAGTGAACGTTTCTTTCTGTGTGTCATGTCAATTCTTTTCGCAGCGCAAAGAGAGAACATTTTCCACTAAATGTCTTCCGTGGTGATTAAACATTTCTTTCTGTGTGTCACGTCTAATCTTTTCAGTGTGGAGAGCGAATATTTCGTTTCAATTTATTGGTCTGTTATGTGTGCTTTTTATGGTCATCTAAAAAAATGACTTAATATTTGCCAACAATTTAATTTATATTTTAATTCTTGAAAATTGAGAAAAGATACCATTACAATAAAAAAAATAATGATGTAAGTTTATATATTTGCGGAATGTGGATTGAACATCATCATTTAAAAAATAAAGATTATATATTTATGTCAGAATAGAATTTGGATTGAATTATGTCAGAATTTGGATTGAACACCATCGTATGAAAGTGATTTTGTATGCCAAATTGTCATGATTGTGGTATAATGTTTTATTGAAAACCACATCATTTCATTACATCCCATCCATAATTGAAATAATGTTTTATTAAAAACCAGGTCATATGATTCCATTTTGTTCCATCTTCCATAATTCAGACTTTGAAGGAAACACAATGGGAATTTTAATTTTGTTTGATGTTTCATCGAGACAAGAACCTTAAGCCATAAAGAGCATAGGGCTCTCGCCTTGGTTGTGTGTTTTTATATTCATTCATAAGAACTATTATGAGTTCTTATGTTTCATTCGTTAGCATAGGCTAATGGAGTTAAATTACTTCACTACTCAAAATTTTTATTGATGGTTGATATTGGTTATTTAACTCACTGAATGTTTTTTAAATGATTTTGTTTATGTTTGTTGAGTTAATCTTGAATCAATCATATAATAGTTAAGATAATTTTGATTTCCACATTAATGAGTTGATTTATATTATTACTATTATGAAAATAGTTTGTTATTATTGTATATTAATAAAAAATTATTTATTATATTATTTTATAATAAAATTATTATTATTATTATTATATATATGTGGTTTAACCATGCTTGCTCATGTTTAACTATAGTTAAGAATTTTTTATTATGAAGGATCAAATTTTACAATGATTGATCACAGTTCACTATGGTGGAATTTGTTTCACTTGCTTGTCTTTAGTTGATTATGGCTAACCATGTTTCACTATGGAAGACTAGAGTTACCATGGTTGAATTTGGTTGAACATGGTTGATATGTTGATTATGGTTAACCAAGTTAACTATGGTTAACTATAGATGAATATAGTGGACCATGTTAACCAAATTAATTATGTTTGACAATACATGTCTTCGCTTAACCATGATTGCCCATGGTTGACTATGGATGACTATGGTTATCCATGTTTTACTATGATTGATTTTCAGTAACCATGGTTGAATTTGGTAGGTCATGCTTCAATATAGTTGACTTTGGTTGAACATAGTTGACCATGTTAAGTATGGTTGATAATACATAACTCTTGTTATTTTGCATTGCAACATCCATCTTGGTTGGCTTATGTCAAATTATTATGTTCCTCAATGGTTATGTCCCATTGTGATTGCCATCAAGGGTTATTTAACATTCATCCTCCCTGAACGGATATGTTAGATTACGACATTCCCCGATGGTTTTCTCACATTTCCACATTCATCTTTTGACTTATGTCGAATTACTATTTGTTAATGCTTATGTCATATTGTGACATTCATCGAGGGTTTCGTTGCCTTGTGATGTTCCTTAAGGGTTATGTTTCATAGTGATTTTCTTGAATGGTTATCATGTATTTTGACATCCATCTTAGTCGACTTCTATGGAATTATTACATTGCTCAATGGTTATTTTGTTGGTAACATTTATTAAGGTTTATGTCAAATCTGTGGTGTTCCACTATCGTTATGTCACACTGCAATGTTCATCTTGGTCAACTTATGTTGAATTACAATGTCCCTTAAAAGGTTATGTTTCATTGCGATGTTCATGAAGGGACATATTGGATTACAATGTTTCTCAATGGTTATTTGGCATTACGACATTCATCTTGGTTAACTTATGATGAATAATATGTTCCTCAATATATATGTTGAAATGCAATGTTCCTTAAGGGTTTCACTAGATTGACACATTCCTTGACAATTATTTGATAGTATGATGTTTCATGGTTAGATTATGTTGACCATGGTTGAATTTGGTTAGTCATGGTTCTCAATGGTTGAGATTGGTTGACTATGGCTCAACACAGTCAACCATGTTTGACTATGGTAGATGATGACTGACTTTGGTTAATATGACTGACCTTGGTTAACCACGATTGGCCATCGTTGATTATGGTTGACCATGTTGACTATGATTGACCCTTGTTAACCATGGTTAGACATGGTTGAATGCGATGTTCATCTTGGTTGGATTACATCGAATTATTGCATTCATTCGTGGTTGTGTCACATTGCAATGTCCTTCAAGGATTATATCGCGAGAAAACATTTCTCAAGGGTTATCTTGGATTTTGACATTTCCAAATGGTTATATTGGATCAATAATTTCCTATTTTGTTATGTATAATTCCTGCAATATATACCTATGAAAATTACAATGTGTCACAATATTATATCACATTGTGACCTCAATAATATGTCACATTGTGACATTGAGATGTTCATCATATGGTTTATTTATAGGTAATATGGCATTGGTACATTTCAATAGAAATAGTTGGAGAGTTTAAATTCAATATTTTGTCACATTATGAAATTTCAAAGTAATAATATGGTTGATTTCAATATTATGTCATAAAGTGACATTTGAATAGAAATAATATAAAATGTTATGTCGGAGGTTGACTGTATGGTTTATTTAAATGTGATTCACATTATGACATTTCAACGATAATACTTGTAGATATTTTGTTTCATTTGTGACATTCATCTAGGTTTATTTATGTTGAAATACTACATTCCTTAATGCTTACAATGTAATGTGGCATTCATAAAATTTATGTCAGATGCGAATTCATGAGGAGTTATGATTAATTTGTGATATAGCATTGCAACATTCATCTTGTTGGACTTATGTCAAATTGTAGTTCCCTTCAAAGGTTATGTCACCTTATGATGTTTGTTAAATGAGGTGTTTGATTATGACATTCCTCAATGGGTATGTGTCATTGCAACATTCACTTTGGTTGACTTACGTGGAATTGCTATGTTCCTCAATAGCTACGTCACATTACTGTGTTCCTCAATAGTTATGGTTGAATATTAATGTCATATTGCAACAATCATATTGGTTGACTTATGTTGAATTTCTACATTCCTCGATGGGTGTGTCACATTGCAACACCCATCAAAGGTTATGTTCCATTGCAGTGTTCCTCAAATCTTATGTTATATTGTGATATTCCCCAATACTTATGTTGAATTGAGACATTCCTCAATGGTTACATATAATTTCAACAATTGATACCCATTAAATGTATGCAATGCCATAATATTCTATCACATTGCAATAATAAGAGGTGGACTTCAATATTATGTCACATTGTGACATTCTGAGGTTCATAATATGGCTAACTTCAATATTATATGACATTGGGACATTTCAAGAAAAATAATTGAAGAGGGTAACTTCCATATTTTGTCACATTGTGATATTTCAAGTACAATATGGTTGACTTATGTTGACCATGGTTAACTTTGGATAGCCATGGTTCACTAGTATTGACTTTGGATGACTATGGTTGACTTTGATGGCATTTGCTAACCATGGTTTTCTATGGATGACCATGGTTGAGTATGTTTCAGTATGCTTGACTAGTAATATCACATTGTGACATTCATCTTGGTTTACTTAATTGAAATTGCTACATTCATTGATTCTTGTGTCACATTGTGATGTCCATTAAGGGTTATTTTACATTGCAACATTCCTCAAGCATTAAGTTGGATTGCGATGTTCCCCAATTGTTATTTTGGATTGATAAATTCCTTAATGGTTACATATAATTTCAACAATTGATACCCATTAAATGTATCCAATGTCATAATATTTTATCACATTGTGACAATAAGAGGTGGAATTCAATATTATGTCACAATGTGATATTCATAGGTTGATAATATGGTTAAATTCAAAGTTATATGACATGGGGATAGTTCAAGAAATAAAAATTAAGAGGTTAGCTTCAATATTTTTTCATGTTGTGATATTTCAAAGTAATAATATAGTTGACTTCAGTGTTGTATCGCATTGTGACTTAAAAGTAATGATATTGTTGACTTCAATGTTATGTCATAGTAGTGTCCCTTGAATCTTATGTTACATTGCAACATTCCTGAAGGGATATGCTTGATTTTGACATTCTCAATGGTTATGTGGCATTGAAACATTCAATTTGTTTGACTTATGTCGAATTGTTATGTTTCTTAATAGTTATATCACAATGTGATATTCCTCAATGGTTATTTTGGATTTTGACAATCCTCAAAAAAATTTCATAGTGTGACATTTATCATGGTGAATTTTGTTTACTATGGTTGATTTTGGTTAGCCATGGTTCACTATTATTGACTTTGGATTAATATAGTTAACCACGGTCAACCATGTTTGAATATGGTTGAATTTCATTGACTATGATTGAATTTGGTTAATCATTATTGGCTATGGTTGTGTTTAATTAATCGTTGTACATTATAGAGTGAACAATCCCATGGGATGAGCATTACACACACCATCCACCTGATCACATGGTAAGCATACCGATCCACAAGCATTCAATAGATACATTTGTAGGTTGAGCGTTTGGCCATTGGGTTACCATCATTGTTGTGTTTATTCAGGAACTATACTTTACCTCACAACCATAGTGATTACATATGAATCTCCAAATCTATATTTCTATAGAATCAATGTAGTTTTTGTGATAGAAAAGGAAAGGAAGATGTGTTTGAAATTGTACATGAATATATTCATAATTTTTGAGTTGTTATTGTTTACTTTGGCATTGAAAAGATAATAAAAAAAATCCATCCTTGCATGCCTATTGAATAATAGTGAATAGAGAATATTGAAAATGAAGTTGCACTTAGATTTTCATTGAGCATAGAAGTCTCATAATCTATCCTACATAGTTTTTCATAGACATATTTAGTGACCTATATTATTTGTTGTAAGTTTCATCAAAGGAAGAGAAGCTTGATAAGTGTTATAGAAAGATTTGTCTCACCCTATGAAATCATTCACATAGGCCCTTTTTCCATTTCCTTATGCAGACTTGAAGTCCCTTTTTGCAAATCCCAGAGCTAAAAATATGTTTTTTCCACATATGCACACCCTGCCTATATTACAACATGTGTATACGCAGGTTGCACCACTACAACCCGCATACATAGGGAAATGTGACCAAAATTAAAAATGGTGTCGGTTTTCCATGTCATGTCACGAGATCAATGATCCTTGGCCTTCCATATACTGTAAGTGTTCCGACTTGGCCCTTCTGTTCCACTTGAAGGCTATAAATGGGTCAAATCCGAGCTATGGAAAAGAGGAGAAAGAATTCGACTTTGAGAGCAAAGTTACTCTAGAGAAATTATTCACTTCACATGGAGTCTGCATCCCTTTGTCCTTTCAGTTTGAACACATTATTCAGCCCCCAAGCTTTTCCCTTATTGATTGAGAACTTCATTGTTTCTCTTATATGAGCTTACCTTTGGTGGAGGATTGAAGTGGTGGAGGCATAGCTGGAAGGAACTTAGTTTCTCGGTTCCGAACTGTGATGACACAGAAGTTTGTAACTCATTCACTTCTATTAATTATATCTTAAGAGAAATACTCTTTTCTCATTCAATTAATATCTCACAAATATTTGAATATTATTCCATGGGCATATTTTTTATGAATGTTGATGGATTATGCTATTGAGTGTGATAACAATATATATTATCACCATATGCTTACATTGCTTGGTTGTTGAGGACTAGTTACAGGTATATTGCTTTGGGTCAAGTGCTCAACGATGGACTTCATCAAACATATGGATGAGGTAGACCTCTTATCTTGTCTTGTTGGCATATTTGTTTATATAGCATACTTGATATTAGATTTGATTTATACAGTCATTTTTGTCTGTTTTGGTTTACCCCTAGCCATAGATAGATTTTCCTCGTAACAGAATTGGTGACCATACTAGGGAAAGAATCTTCTTTTTCAGGGTTTGGAGTGTTTTTCTCCTTAGATTTCTCTCGTTCATATTGATTTTCTTGTCGAATGATTGCTTGATAGCCTTTGTTCACTCTAAGCCTAAGTTTTTCATCCTTTTCCTTAGCCTAGTTTTGTTTTGACACATATACGTGGGTTTTTTCTTGACATTTGCATACATACACATGTTGTACTTCTACAAGTTGTGTACATATGCTCTTTTCCCTTGAACAATCGCGTACATCAACCTTCATTGATTGATTGTTGGGTTTGGTGGTTGTTGGGTAGGTTTTGATGATTAATGAGTCTTCTTGGGTCTCTGTGGTGACTATTAAGTGTCTTTGGAATGACAGGAAACTAGTCTTTGGTTGAATTTTGGGTGGTTCAATTCTCATATCTTTTCATTTTGATTTTCCTTGAACCTTGGGTTGGGTGTTTTTCTCCTTGATATCCTACTTGGGTTGTCTCTGTCTATGCACAGTAGAGTCTTTATATCAAGTTGTTGTTCAGTCCTTTCATTTTCATTCTCTTATATTGAAAATACAAAAATATTGGCATTTTACATTGATTGGCATTTTTATCTATTGAGTCTCCATCATTTATCCTAGTGCATGTAAAGAAAGATTGCATTTTATTTAGAATTTCATAATTGAATTAAAAATTGCTTTTTTCAAAAGAATATCATTTATTGGAAATTGAAGTGAGGACTTTGCATTGTATTCATATTCATTTATTTTACTTGTTGAGTCATAACATCACTAGTTTCACGACCCACCTTTTGAGTAAGCAAGGCCATTAAAATTAATGCTATAATTTTAAATTGATTAGTAACAATTTTATTTTCTAGGTTGCACAAACTAGCTTAGGATTTAGAGCCTTGGAATAGGATTTTGTGAGTAAAATTCTCCAAGGCTATTAAATCAACATATGTGGCTGACTAAGGGAGTGGAGAAATCTATTGTATAATCGGTATATCAGGAGGCTCTTCTTACACCAGAGTTAAGCACGAGGTCACGTGAGGTTGGTTGAAGGGATATCCCCCCAACACCTTCTTAACATGAGATATATTTATGGGGATCTATTCGTATATGGGGATCTTTCTAGTTCCCTTACCTCCATGAGAGGTGGTTCTTTCAAGGTTTCAGGCTTTGTTACCCTACCCATATGGTGGACATGACGTACGACTGTTCACTTGTGCATCGATTATACCATGGTTTCTTAGTTGGTTGACTTAGGTACCACATAGGTTATTTGCAGGGGTTATTTTGGAGGTACCTTGGGTCAGATAAGGGTTGGACAAAAAAACACCTTTATGGAGGATTACCTCTCCGAGGGGATCTGACCGACTGTTTGTTAAGCTCATGAGGGCCCTTATAACTATTTTTTTTCCTCCAATATTTAGCAGTAGAGTCTTAGGACCTTCTTCATCGAGGCATACCTACTTTAGAGAGGGAGGTCTCTTTCATCCACTTTTTCTTGTTTGTGTGCATATTGGTCATTTGATAATTTTTAGTATGCTCTTTGATTACTAGTTGGCCTTAGGATTTGTTTTTTATATCTTGAATCTTAATTCATCGTGGAGCCAGACCATCTTCGTCGTAGGTCTCGCTGCTTGTTACAGTTACCACCACATTTTGAGTATTTTCCTTCTAAAAGGCGTAGAGTTATTAAACGTGGTGCATACACCTCCACTTATTAGACTTGTGATTCTACAAGGATGAATATTGATCTGAGTCATCAAGATATTGGGAGCTCATTGAATCCCACACGTACTATAGTTAATGGTACCCGTTATCACATAAGGTTGTCAAGGGCCATAGGTGTGTGTCGATATACCCGGGTCTATAATTTTTCCCTGTCTCTATCCTTTTTGAATCAACAAGTCTTAAGTTTGTCCCCTTTCAGCATGTAAAGTCATCTTTAGTGTGCCCTTATTCATTTTTTTTCCCTGGTCTCCCTCAATATCTTAACCTAAAGAAATCGCAGCCCCAAGCCCCTTTGCTTTTCTCTGAGGATGAGCACTTGCCTCCTGTGTTTCAGTCACTGGTCTCCATGTATTCCCAAGCCCACAACAAAATTGTCCAGGTCCTTGTTCACACAATCCACAACCTTGATCATGAAGCACATCTTTCATAACAGTTTATTTCAGACTTGAATCGCAAGCAGCAGGCAAGTCCATTTTGCAACGGTGGGGATCCCCTGTGAAGATTGGATTAGCAGCCCCCGTGTATTCATAGTTTTAGAATTACACGAAGTATAGCGGAAAAAAAAGAGCCGAAGTCCCGAAGTGATCACGAGTCGTTGATCTTAAAGGGGACAGGTGGCAACTGATCCAAGCATTCGAGGAAATGAGATTCGGGAGTTTCAATGTGAGAAGTGCATAAAACTTCTTGAGAGTCGAAACCTGAACCTCCTAAGAAATCATGGACCATTGATCTCAAAATCAGCAGGGAGTCGTTGATGTTAGCGACAGTGCCTCCCGAAGGTCCGATGTCCCAGAGTTCCGAAGGGGCTCTTGGCCATCTGAATCCAAAATTCCACG
>JASDQU010338325.1:0-11254 GCA_032191745.1 Picea mariana
GTAAGCGAATTCCATCAGTGGCAGTAAATCTTCCCACCTCTTGGGTTGATGCATTACATGCATTCTTAGCATGTCTTCTAGTATTTTGTTCACTCTTTTCGTTTGTCTGTCGGTTTGAGGGTGATAGGCAGTGCTAAACAACAAATTGGTCTCTAAACCAGCCATTAGTGACTTCCAAAAGTTGGAAGTAAATTTCATGTCTTTGTCAAAAACGATCTCTTTCAGCATACCATGCAGTTTGAATATCTCCTTTATGAATACCTGAGCGATGTCTATTTCCTTGCAAGTTGACTTGACGGGGATAAAGTGAGCAGACTTGCTCAATTTATCCACCACTACCATGATGGCATCATTATGTTTGGTCGAGGTTGGTAATCCAGTGATGAAATCCATGGATATGGTTTCCCATTTCCATTCCAGGATTGGTAGAGGTTGTAATAGTCCTGCTGGGTGTCGGTGTTCTTCTTTTACCAGTTGGCATTCTATGCATTTGGATAGGTACTCAACTATGTATTTCTTCAATCCAGGCCAATAGAATTGTTTCCTGGTGGCCGTGATCATCTTCTGGTATCCTAGATGACCAACATAGGGTCTTTTATGTAGCTCATCCAATATGAACCTCTTCAAGTCGTCACAATCTGGGATATACAATTTGCTTCGGTAAGTGAATAGACCTCCTTCCATCATCTGGTAGCCTCCATACTTTATCCCTATGGGTTCTTGATGTAGGTACGAGGTCATGGTCTGGATGAAAGGATCTATTTCTTGTGCATTTCTGACTCTTTCTTTGACATCCGTCTTGCAGGTACTCACTGTGGCCAGGTGAATTATTTTCATACTTCTGCTAAGGGCATCAACCACCCTATTTTACTTTCCTTTAATGTGTTTGATTTTGAAATCAAACTCGCTAAGGAGGGCCATCCACCTAGCTTGTCTAGCTTTCAGTTTTGGTTGGTCAAACAAATATTGCAATCCACAGTGGTTTGTCATAAGTACAAATTTTCTTCCCAGGAGGTAATGCCTCCACATTTTCAAGGTGTGCACTATGGCAACTAGCTCTAGATCATGGGTCACATAGTTGACTCCGTGCTCATTCAATTTTTGGGATTCATAGCAGACCACACTTCCTCCTTGCATAAGGACTCCTCTGAGCCCTTCCTTCCAGGAATCTGTGCACACGAGGAAGTCACCTTCGGGATCGACGATCTTCAACACAAGTGCATGGGTTAGTAGATGTTTCAAGGTCTAGAATCTTTCTTCACATTTCTATGTCCACATGAATTTTGTCCCCTTCTTCTAGAGGGCAGTGATTGGACAACCAATCTTGGAGAATTCTTTTATAAATATCCTATAGTACCCTACTAATCCCATAAAGGATTTGATATCCGAAACATCCTTTGGGGTAGGCCATTCCATGATAGACTTGATTTTTTCAGGGTCTACCGCTACTCCTTATTTGGATAGAACATGGCCTAAGTAATGTATTTGCTTCTGGAAGAATTCGCATTTGTTGAATTTGGCATATAGTTGATGTTCTCTTAGCACTTGCAGCACAAGACTAAGATGCTCTTCTCTATTCTTGGAGTAAATTAATATATCATCAATAAAAACTAGCACAACTTTGTCTAGGAATTTGCTGAGTACATTGTTCATCAAGCAAATGAAAGTGGTAGGGGAATTGGTTAACCCAAATGGTACTACCACAAATGCGTAGTGACCATATCTCGTCCAGAAGGCAGTTTTATGGATGTCTTCACCCTTAATTCGGACTTGATGGTATCCTGACCTCAAGTCAATCTTTGAAAAAATAGATGCACCCCCTAATTGGTCGAGCAGGTCATCGATCCTGGGCAAGGGGTACTTGTTCTTTATGGTTACCTTATTGGTCGCTTGAATCTCTGGTCAATCTCCCATACAGATTCTCCTAGTTTCTATCTTATCTCGATCATCTCATTCATGTATTAATACTCTGAGCTCAGCTTCTGGAACTCATTGATCAGTAGCTTCTTAATGTCTGCCAATGTCCTCATCATCCTAGGGGCATTGTTTGTTTCTAGACTCATGTACCAGTCTAGTGTGTGGTCTTTGAGTGTAATCGCTAGCTGTGCGAGTCTGGTATATTCATCAATGATCTATTTTGCCTCCCAGATATTTGCACAAATGAACAAATTCTTCTTAGGTTATTTTTTTGCTTCTCCTCGAAATTGTGGTAAACTGATAATGGGATCGTGTCCTGCCATTCTGAATACTGAACTACTTCCTCCTCCACACGGTGTAGATATTTGACTAGTACTTCTTGAACTGGCTCCTCTAGTTGTTTCTCCTAGGGTAGATGTACTTCTTGCTGTCAGACTTCCTCTAAAATTTGATTGTCTAAACGGTGGTGTTCTCTTTGGTGTATTAGTCACACATGGGTTTATCGATTCCACACTGACATTAATATGGATAGGATGATTGCCTTATCCTCTCATTCTTGGGCCACTAGTCTTCCTCTCATACGTTGTGCATAGGACTTCCTCAATTTTCTCCACATCCTGGAGATCCTCTACCTCTTCCTCATCACTCACCAAGCCTTCCCTCACGGCTATAGCTCTCCTCTTGGTATTCACCTTATATTGGTAGGGTACTCCTCTACGCGTCTTTCCTGATGACGACAAGATCCACTTGAGCTAGTCGTCATCCATCATGATCGAGTCCAAGGATTCCTCCTCCTTCTTGCCTTTATCCTCACCTCCTTCCATTTATCCTCTCTCTACCAGTGTTTCCCCCCTTCCCCCATGCACGCAGGGAAGTTTAGCTGTTTGATTCCATTATCATTACACCTTTGTTATATATCAGTATCTTAATATAAGTATAGAAAGATTGAATGTACCTTCCTCAAGGTCCACGTAGAAATTATTGAGCTACTGTGTTGTATGACTTCGTTGTGTCAACTACAAATGTGGTGATGAAAACAAACACAATACTTTCAAGCCAAAAGTCTACTACGTTGGTGAATTTGTTGTTCACCTGTTGTAACTAATCAATCTGTACTTGCGTCCAATCTAGTTGTTGGATCCATTTCATCATGTAGTTATCCTTCAACGTTAGTATCCATTCTTGCAGTAGATGCGGAAAATCACAGAAAAAGACTTCAAGTAGATCCGTAAACACATATTTATCTAGATATTTGCGAGGTGTGATTATAGGGTTTCTATTGTCTTACTGTGAAAAATCTATCTCTTTGGTTCTTAGCCAGCCTTCGAGTTCTTCTTTCATGGGTTTCCAAGGTCTCAACATCCCCTTATAATGGCTCATTGGTCTTCTTGTTTCGCTCGTTCTTTTCTCGCTCAATCTATCTCATCTACTCAATCCTCTCTTGTTCCTTCTAACACGGAAACAAAACCATTTGTTGGTTTTCTCCTCTCCTCTACCATCTAAGTTATTGACCCAGGTTTCATGTCTTTTGGGTTCCCAACAAATCCTCTAAAACTATCGGCCCTCCTGGTAAACTAGAAGGCAACACAGTACACAAAGTGCACTATGCAGTCTCACCCAAGATAGCTTTAAATGGGTGGTTGTAAGACTCAGGTGTTTACAGCCTAGGATTGAGCATGAGATAGGGGTTTATTAATACAATCTATCTACTATGAATCATGATTTAAATCTAATATTACTTACAAGTGTGCATCTATCCTTCATAGTTTATTTCCCGAACAACACAATCGTATTCCATAGAAATCTATTAACTCATTCATTAAGCATAACAATTGACTGTTGAAATAAAATAAATATATACATGTATTAATCACATTACATAGATATTACCATGGTTCACCCCCTCCTGGGCTACCACAAATATTTGTCTCTTGGCTCTTTTATTATGGTAGTTCTGAATCTCCAGTGATGCACACTTACAATTGCCTCAGATGGGGAAGATCTGTATGAGGCGAACTAGATCGCACCAGGCTCCGCAGCCTACGATCTAATCCTCAGATATTCCTTCTTTCCTTTGTTCTTAGTTCAACAACTTACAAAATTGGTCTATAACCATAATACATAACGTATCAACTCATACATAGCTACGATAGAAATTTACAAAATCTGAACTAATACAAAAGTGAATCAATCTCTCTATGATACTTGTGTATCTCTATTTATATATATCAGTCTCTTCATCCATTTACAATGTATTACCAAAACCCTAACCCTACCGACGTTAGGTCTTCCTCCCATGCATGCATGTTGTTCTTCCTCCAGTTGTTTCTTTCCTTGTGCATGCTTTCTTGCATGTTCATGAGTTGTGTTACCTTCCAGTTGTTAATTTCATTTCTACATGCTTTATTTCCCACGATCATCCTTCTTTCCACTTCAGCCTGGTGCCAGAAAATACCACACGGTATAACCAAGCGCCTCAGTATAATGCGCCAAGAGGAGATCGAGCAGACTACAGAGGTGGAGGACGAGCCTGAGGAGGTTTCAGATGAGGTAGAGTACCAGTGGTATGTCACAATTTTCAACAACTGGGACATTACACAAGGGAATGTCCACTTCCACCAACAACTTGTATGTATTGTCATGCATCATAGCATAATATAGAGGAATGTCCGACACTACTAGTAAAGATCTAGGAAAAGAGGAACCAGAACAACTAGAATGTTTAGTGTATTTTTGCCAAAGCAAGGGATGAAGGACGAAATATCAATATAGTTATTCGTGGAGGAGATAAAACAGAAAACGACGTTGTTCGACAAGAACTAGCACAAAACCTATGGGTAAAGAAGAATGTCGAACCAAGGAGACGGTTCGATGTGCAAAATGAGAAGGCAATATTTACAAAAGCTAGACAATAATTTCATAAGGAAGACATAGCATCGACATCATCTATGAAGCAAAACAAGAAAGCACCAAAGTACGAGATGCCTCCATTATTGGATCATACCAACGAAATGCAACCCAAGGGACAAGTAAATACAATCAAAGGCTTCTTGTAATCATGTGTAAAAGTATTAAATGATCCATCATCTGTGAAAACATTTCAAAACATACTAGAAAAATGTAGCATCACGACGGAAGAAAAACTAGAACCAAAAACTATCAATCACCTACATACAAGGGAAGAACTAGTAGAGAGTTCAGACTAAATGCCAACATCGAAGATTTCAACATGGGAGACATCATACTGGATCTAGGATCTGAAGTTATTGTATTACCAAAGAAGACATGGCAATGCATGGGAGAGCCCACATTAGGATATTCACTTGTTCAATTGAAACTGGAAAACCAACATAGAGTCCTACCAATCGGAAGACTGAAAGGAGTAATAGTAGACCTGGATGGAGTATGCACTAAAGCAGATTTTGAAGTCATTGAAATAGTGGATGACACCACACCTTATCCAGCATTGCTTGGTCTGGATTTTACATTTGACAACTAGGCCATAATCAACATGAAGAACAGGAAAATGACATTTGAGTCAGGGGAATACAGGGTCATCACACCCTTAGACCCATCAGAAGGGGAGAGGTTTGTGGAACCTACTTTCCTAGACTTGGAGGAAATTGGCCAATTGTACAAAACAACTGTGTGCGATGAGGATTACGTAAACCCAACTACAGACGGGATACTTAGTTGGCAGAGCATTACTTTATGTTAAACAGATTCAGACACTAGTTTAGAGAACTGGAAACAAAGGCTACACGAAGTTTCCAGGAGAAGATGTGCAGGAATAGACCGCACAGTAATATGGGTAGGCACAGAAATTAGGGAACCACCCAGTTTCCATGAAATAAACGATTTGGAAACATTATTGACACAGTATGAAGACACAGTGTTAGAGAACCAGAGACTGTTAGCACTTGATTTATCACTCAAGGCCACTCCTGCAAGATGGTGGGCACACACAAAGAGATGATCACAAATTGGTACCAATGTAATCGATTACTGCACATAAGGTTCGGCGCAGAACAAAAAAACAACAAGCAATAGAGGTTTGATGGAAAATGGGCACTAGAAGAACACTTGGAGAAGTGTAGAACACTGTGGAAATTTACACCCCCAGAGGAATGGATTCATCACTTCATACACACCTTAGAGGGCATACCAGTGAATTGGTATACAGACCAGGAATTGTGTAAAGGAACTATGATCTGGATGACATTGCAACAAAATTTTATAGTCACTTTCTCATTCAAGCATGAGAACCCCAACATAAATTCCACGCTTAAACGGATAAGAGGAGTGATATTCATCAAAGAACCAGAAGTAGAATTGATCACAGAGAACAACAATGGAACAAACATACAGTCAAGGCACTATTGTCATTTTACCATGTACAAGAGGAAGCACTAGATGAAGACGATCTACGCGATATTCAGATTGAATAACAGGAAGGATAAAGAGAGGTGGACGGACCACACATAGAATCATAAGTCATTTATGCGCCGATAAAAGTAAATAAAGTCAACATTGGGATAGTTGAGAATCCCAAGATGGTCAACATTGGAGACTACTGAGATGAGAAAATAGTGGAAAGAATAACAGAGTTGATGCGTGAATACAATGACCTGTTCCCTGCAACATTTACAGAGATGCAGGGTATAGCCAGAGAGCTGGGATAAATGAATATACCACTAAGACCTGAAGAGAGATCAATCAGACAATGACCATATAGATTAAACACAATATATAAGAAGAAATTCAAAGTTGAGATCGATAGGATGCTCGAAGCAAGCATCATAGAAATAGTTAAAGAATCAAAATGGACAAGAAACAAGGAGGGATCAAGATATGCATCGAATTGAGAAATTTGATTGATGCATTCCTACATGACCCATTCCCTACACCTTTCACAGAAAAAGTGTTATAAAACGTAGGTGGACATGAAGCTTACTCATTTACTGATGGATTCTCGGGCTACCATCAAATCAAGATAGCACAAAAAGATAGATGCAAGACCAGATTTGTGACATAATGGGGATCCTACCAATAAAAAATCATGTCGTTTTGACTGAAGAATGCACCAACAATTTTTTCTCGAGTACTTGTTGGCACCAGTGCAAACCCAGGTTTCAGCTCCAAGAGCGCACCAACAAGCCCTAACTATTGGCCCTTTTGGCAACACCTCTGAAGAAGATGCAGTCTCACCCGAAGAAACTATGGGTGGGTTGCAGGATAGATATGTCTACAACCAAGGGGAATATCAAGTGGATATAATACTAGAATAGTACAACATGCATATATCACTTATCAACTTATATCTACTCCACACAACTATCTATCATATCTAACACAGTAATGCAATAGCAGTATATCAAAGGGAAAAGAACATAGCATCAATCACACACTTCTCAAGGTATACGTGGTTCACCCTCTCTCTGGGGCTACGTCCACATAACTGTTCTTTATAATATCTTAAGATGAAGCATACAGTTATTTTCTTCGCTCTCAGCTAGCAGATCTTCTCTCTTCTCCTCGCTATCTCTCCCCTCCCTATGCACCCAACTGCAGGGTTGATCTTCGCACCCAACTGAAGATCTTACAATACATAAGGCTCTCATACTTAGAAATTCTTTCTCACTCAATATTACTCACTTGATCACACAATGACAAAGACAACAACAACAATCATAACACCAACCCATCCCAGGTCCTTTATACCTCTATTTATACATTACAATAGCTCACTGACATCCTTAGGTCAAAACCTAGGTGTCAAAAACCCTAGATACCAAAACCCTAGGTGTCTAACACCCTAGGTCAACTTGACCAATGTTTTTAGGGCTTCGACAGCCTGTCTTTCCTTCCTTCTCACATAGTTCTCCAAAGAATTCAATGGTGGGTTTTTCCTCTTGTTGAGTTGTCCACAATCCTTCTTCCTTATTGATCTATCATCCTCGATCTCCTCATCCAATGACTTGCTTCCTTTTACTCCACTTTCTATTTTCTTCTCTTTTTCTCACTTTGACCCAATAATGATCACTGTATCTTCCACGCAGTTCACATTTTTCCTTTTATTCCTTTCTCTTCTCTAACTTTCATCACCAAGGACCAACAGGCCCCCAATAATCACCCATGACTCGTCCCAAGGAACTTCAGATTTGATCTTTCTGTTTTACTTCGACTTTAGACTGCGCATTGTAGCCTTTGTTTTCTTCTCTATGCCTCCTCTCCTTCCTTGTGCAGACTGCATTTTTTTTGTTTGGTACCTAGTTTCAACTGCACCTGGTACCTATACCCTTTTCCTCATGCTTTTACTGAGAGCTGTGAGGCAACTGGTTGTCATAATACAACTTCAGTCGGCTCCCATTCACTAATCCTTCCTTCCATTCTCCCTTCAAAGTCTTCAACTGCTCAGCTCCTCCTTCTGTAACATAGGCAAACTCATATGGCCCAAGCCAATGCATTATGAACTTCCCAGGATGTTTGATGAACTTATTGTCATATACGAGTACTAGATCGCCTTATTTAAATGCCTTCTTCTTGATGTGCCTTTCATGATAGGACTTATCTCTTTCCTTTTGTACCTGCTGATGGAATCCTGCAATAAATCTGTCTTCTTCTAGTTCGACCAACTATGCAATCCTTTCACGAACAATGCCAGTGTCATCCATATCTGTAAAGGAAACAATTCTTAGGCTTGGTACCAAATATTCCATTGGGACAACGACTTCGAGACCATACACTAACTTAAAAGGGGTCTGCATTGTTAGCTTATTACAAGTGGTTCTATAGGCCCACAGTACCGTTGGTACTCTTAAATCCCAGTCATCTCTATTAACACTGCAAATCTTCGTAAGCGTTGTCTCCAAGATCTTGTTGAATGCTTCCACTGTCCCATTTTCTTATGGATGGTAAGGAATGCTCTTCTAATGGAGGAATTCAATTTCCTCAGTCAGGGCTTCAACTATTTTATTTATGAAATGTGCTCCTTGATCACTCATAAGGTTCTTTGGGCATCCAAACCTGGTTATGATGTCATCAAATATGAATCACATAGCTATAGTTGCACTACAATCCTTAATTTCTCTTTCTTCATCCCATCTAGTCAAATATTTTGTTGCAGTAATGATGTACCTTGCTCCTATCCACTTGCCTGGTGGGTTTATAGGTCCCATGAATTCAATGGCCCATTTCGCAAATGCTTGTAGGGTCAGTTGTGGTGCTAGGGGAATTTCATCTCTTCTGGATGATTTCCCAACTCTTTGGCATACATCACAGGCTTTGTAATAGTCTTTAGCATCTCTGTGTAAGGTAGGCCACCCAAGGCCAGCTCTAAGAACCTTCTGCGCAGTTGCTTTCCCTACCTAGTGTCCTCTAGCAATGCCTTCATGAGATTCAACAAGGATCAATGGTCTCTCTGCCTCCATAACACACCTTCTCAATATCTCATCAAGTCCCATTTTGTATAGTTTTCCATCTATACGTGAAAAGTCAACAATGCGCACTACTAGCTATTTCTTCTAGGGAATTGTATACTCACTAGGTGCCATTCCTATTGACAGGAACTAGACTATCTTTGCGAAGTGGTCATCAATATTTCTAATGACCAATAACTGTGCATCTGACAGTGCATCCTCCAAACTGGTCGGCTCTTCGTCGTGTTCCAACCTTGACAAGTGGTCAGGACCTTTGTTCATTCTTCCTGGTTTAACTATGATATCAAAGTCATATTCCTGAAATAGCAGAAGCCATCTTCATATTCTACACCCCAACACTGGCTTATTGACTAGGCATTTCAGTGCGAAGTGATCAGTAAACATTTTAAAGTGTCCTCCCAAC
Source organism: Picea mariana (assembly GCA_032191745.1). Taxonomy (NCBI): domain Eukaryota; kingdom Viridiplantae; phylum Streptophyta; class Pinopsida; order Pinales; family Pinaceae; genus Picea; species Picea mariana. The sequence continues at coordinate 9,760 of JASDQU010338325.1, forward strand.
AAGTAGTGGCGAAATTTCTGCAGTGCATACACCATGGCTAACCCTTCTCTTTCAGTGGTGGTGTAATTAATCTCAATTGTGGATAGTTTCCTACTAGAAAATGCTAAAGGATGGTCAATATATCCTTCCCTATGTTGTGATAACACTGCTCCTAAGGCAATAGAATACGCATCGACATGCACATGAAACTCCTTGCTCCAATCTGGGAAAACCAGAATAGGTGCAGTAACCATTTTCTGTTTTAGTGTGTCGAAGCTCTATTGGAACTCCCATGTCCAGTGAAATTGACAATATTTCTTCAAAAGATTATCCATAGGTGTTGTAATCTGGGCATATCCTTTAATGAACTTCCTATAATATCATGTATGTCCCAGTGCAATGTGCAATGGTTTGACTAAAGTAGGAGGGGGTAGATCAACTACAATGGCAATTTTATATGGATCAACCAACAACCCCTGCTTGCATACAATATGAAATAATAACACTCCAAGTGATGAGAAGAATATGCACTTATTCAGATTCAAGGTAATTTGACATTGTCTGCATTTGTCCAACATTAGCCTTAAACATTCAATATGATTTTTCAATAAACTTAAAACAATCCAATCATCAAAGTATGCTTCTGGAAATTTATGCAGAAATTCCTTGAATGCTTCGATCACCACCCTAGAAAAGATGGCTAGGGAATTATTCAATCCAAATGGCATCATTGTATACTAGTAGGATCCCCATTCTATTACAAATGTGGTCTTATATAAATCTTCCTTGTCAATCCGGATCTGATGGTATCCTGAAAATCCATCTGTAAAAGAATATACCTCATGGACTCCCACATTATCTAACACTTCGCCAGTGAATGGTGTAGGGAAGGGGTCATGAAAATAGGCATCATTCAACTTCCTAAGATCTACACAGATCCTAATCTCTCCTATCTTCTTGTCTTGTACCACCATAGGGCTAATCCACTCTAATTCTTTGATAAGTTCTATAATCCCTACTTCCAACATTCTGCCGAGCTCAATCTTCACTTTATCCTTATATTTAGGGCTTAATATGTATGGTCTCTGTTTGAATGGTCTTGCATTTGGTTTCAAAGGGATCCTCATCTCTCCCACAGGCCCTTTAATGCCCTTCATATCAGTGAAATTGGTCAGAAACAAGTCCTGATATTCATGAAGTAACTCTGTGATTTTGTCAATAGTAGCAACATCATAGTAATCTCCAACATTTGCAAGCTTCGATGTCTGCTCTATTCCAGTATGGACTTTCTTGATCTTGATCGGTTGTCCAATAAATGGTAGCTCAACTCCTAGTCCTTCCACATCTCTTTGGCCTTTTGTTTCTATGATGTTCACCTTCCTAGGATCATCATCTTCATCAACATTGATGTTGTAACAGCCTTGTAGTTTCTGGAGAGGCGTAATCCATCTGTCCTCTTCTTTTTCTAAAGGGGGGCTAGAGGCCTCCTCAAATACTTTTTGTCTTACAATATGTA
>JASDQU010338327.1:0-12532 GCA_032191745.1 Picea mariana
TTTTCATTTCAATTGTTTTTAGGAATGCACACACACTATTGAACATGTGTTTCTCAGGAATGCATGTGAATTCCTAAATAATCCAAGTTTTCAAGTTTGTGTGGAGGTTTGGTGAGTACCGAGGTTGTAGGATTAAGAAAATGTGTGCGTTTCTAGGAATGTGCACACATTCCTACATGCACTCTTTCCTTCGCATCCGATTGCCACTTTGTCGTCCATCAACTTCATATACTCCCCCAAGGATCATATGCTCTAATACCAAATGTTATGCACTAAACACCTGGATAGCATAAAAATAAAAGCATAATTAACTTCACACCTTGAGAATGAGAAAAAAGAATGAATGAGAAGCTTCTTTGAGAGGGAAAACTCCTTTTTCAATATAAGAAAATCACTAGATGAGATGATCTCTAAAACAAGGTCTCCTTGGTATATATAGGAGACAAAGGGTACAGTTACAATTAAAGGGTCTAGCCAACCATTAAAAGGCCTAGTTGACTAACAAGGACAACACTACTATAAAAATAAAAATGTAATAACTCGATATATAAGGCTTATCTATTACCATTTCATAATACACTAAGAGGAAAAAACATTCTAGTAGTGATTTTTGTGGAACCTCCCTAAAAAATTTATTCATTTTCTATTTATAATGGATGTTTCTAATAGAGGTAGTGGAGGTTTTTTTGTTGGTGTGCTTAAATTGTATGAATTGCTTAGGTGATCTCATATATATGGTACACTTGTGCATTAAATAACTAGGTGCACCCAATGTTGTTATAACTAATCCATGATAAAAATATCAATTTACTTTAATTTTAAACATTCCCTAATCAATTGATCTAAAGTTTATAAGTGCACCACTGAATTACTGTCTACAATGCATTGATTGAGGTTTAGACATTTTTCTATACAATATTGGTTTCTATTTAAAAATTACAAAAATATATTTGTGCGCTCCCATAGAAGGAGCATTGGTACATTCCTTATATAGGTGCATTGGAGAGTGTTTTATTATTATGTGATGTCACATATTACAGTGTGTCATTAGACTATGAGTGTACTAGTGCATCTATACATAATAAGCACCAAATTAGGTTTAGACATTTTGATATAAGATATAATTTATTTTTATTTTTTTTAATTTCAAAAACTGATTTGTGTGCTTAATAGCTCTTGCATGCAATGTTAGTGCACCTCAAGAAATGATGAACTTATCTATAAATTAAAAAAAAAACAATGATGTAGGAAAACCATTGGAGTGCTTCCATGTTCTTATTATTAGGTGCATCGAGATAGGGTAAAATAAAAATAATTACCAAATTGTAATTTTGTTTCTACATTTCTTTCAATGATTCGAAAAATATAAGCATTTATGCTCACATTCTTGTAGAATAACCTCATTTCCAATTCTACCGTGTTTTCAAATTCCTTGATTCCTTCAATTTTCCTGTGAATTTGGTTTGTTTTCAAATTTTACAAAACAATACCATATTTTCATTTTTTTTTTTTTTTATCTAAACAACACCTATACCTCTTCATTAGGGAAGAGACTATATAACTTGTTTGATATCTCCTCATTTACATTTTTGGTAGATTAAAATTTAGAATTTCGCTTAAATTTAGCTCTTTTATCATTTGTTTTAATTCCACACTATACATTCAAGCCATTCAACTTGCATTGAATTGTGTAATTTGTTCTACAATTGGTGCCTCTCATTTCGAAGCTATGGAAGTATCATTATTACCCCTGTCACACTTGGAGAAACATTTGATAAATAATTAATTTCACCCATTTATATATATTACACATTTTCTTATGCTCTGCCAAAAATTGAAAATCCCACTTTTTTTCAGTGCTCCTTATAATGTTAGGAAGCACCATCAGCAATGCCTAAGTGTATCATTGAGAGATTTTTATATAAAAAAAAATTCCGAGTCTTGTTAGTCATCAAGGAAATGTATGGAAGCACCGTTAGAGGTATTTCCATACATACCAAGCACGCCAACAAGCCCACTTTAAACTAACAAATTTCTTGCACCTTTTTCTATGTTTGTAGATGTACAATTGCATCTATATTGGTGCTCTTGTACCTTATGAGCACACCATAGATGTAAAATAATAAATATTATTCTCCCACTTTATTGGTGCATGATATAAAACCATTGTACCTTTGCACCTACAAGCTAGGGTCACAGTTAGTAGATTAGTCGTTGGTGGCATGCATTTGGTATCTATTGTGATTGTTTTCCTTTTTAGGAGATAATTTTGGCTTCATGGAAGAATTAAGGTAATTTAGGATGCCTATATTCGATATACACCTAATGCATGACCATGGAGTTTTAAAACTCTTTGACCAAGTAAATCTTACTCTGCAAGCAATACAATTTTTAGGTGTAGGGGAAGATAAATTTATATCTATCTCATAGCTCAAATCAGAAAGGGAAACTTAATAGTTCATAATTTTGATTAAGACTTTACAAACACAAGATAAAATAAAGTGAAAAGAAAATTAAAAAACAACTAAATAATTCTTAAGAAAAAAAATATTTAAAATACCAAAACAATTTGGAGCAAAAACTAACTTTTCTTGTTATCCTTCAATCTGTGAACCACTCCACACACTTATATTTCCAATAGATTTATGTACTATATGAACCACTCCACACACTTATATTTCCAATAGATTTATGTACTATATGGAAAATATCAATATCTATATTGAAAATTTAGTTATTAATCTTCAACCACTCCACACACTTATATTTCCAACAGATTTATGTACTATATGGATAATATCAATATCTATATTGAAAAATTAGTTATTTAGTTAGTGGATAATGAGTTACCAAGGGAAATAAAGAAAGAGAAAATTGAAAATAATTTAATTGGTGAGAAAATTCGGGAACATTAATTATTTTTTATTGATAAAATTTAAAAAATAAAAAATTATTAATAACAATCAGGTATAGTTATGTAAGAAAAGTTTTGGGAAGGTATTTCTATCAATTAATATCACTTGATAAGATGTCTGTAGGAGTGTAGATTGATTTGTCATGTAAATGGAAGGAAATATATAAAGGAGGTTTCAAGTTCGATTCTCAACTAATTTAAATGCACCTGGAAGAATAGTCGATTCCACCCATATATATATATATAGTGCGCTCATAAACTACGTGTTTAAGAAATATTGATCCACCCAAACAACACGGGTTAACTTAAATATAACCATGTGCATGGGCCTAAATTAATATGTTGATATTCAATTTGGAATAATGGTTGAATGTTTTTTTTGGTTATTTTTATAATCAATTTTAAAAGTCGTCTTTCATCAAAATATTTTTTTAATTCCATTATTATATACTTACTAATACATAAATTAGATTATATATTATATAAAATTAATAAAAACAAATTAATACAAATTTTTAAAAAATAATGTAAAACTTTAAAATATATATCAAAATTAATATAAAATCAAAACAGATTAATTTCATATATATAATAATAATAATTAGAATACTCTAGAAGCAGGGGAAAGGGCACGCCAAAGTGAATGTGAGTGGTTATATTTTCCAAAGAAAGGAGGTATGTTTTTTTGGATGGTTTATGAGTAGCCAATATAGAAACCCTTTAATAGGTACCATCTATTTCTTATTCAATTGTATGTGGACGTTAGTCACATGTTTGGTACCAATCAAAAGAGGTTTCAATTGATTAATCATTAATGGATATTTGGTGGGCGTACGTGATGGAGAGGTGGTGATATATAAAGGGAATCTCTTGAGGACCAATGGATTAGAAGGAAATTGAAATTCATTGTTGCATATTTGGATATTGTTGCGAGTAGTTGATAGAGGTAGAAAAATATGGAGAGGTGGTGATATATAAAGGGAATCTCTTGAGGACCAATGGATTAGAAAGAAATTGAAAGTCATTGTTGCATATTTGGATATTGTTGCGAGTAGTTGATAGAGGTAGAAAAATATGGGGTCATATGAGATCGATAGGCCACATTGCACAAAAATAAAAATAAAAATGGTGTTCCCCGCACTCACAAGAACTAGGTGCTTCTTGTTATATCCAAACATTGAGTTGCCCCATCTCAAACAAAAAAAAGACATTCAACAAGATTTTAACACATTCGTCTTCCCTATAAACATTCAATGGTAATGCTCCAATGCTTTGAACTACTAAAATTTAAGACAATTTTAAAGCATAAAACCTCCATAAAACATCACCATCCTTTAATTAGTTGTATATATCAAATAGTACTTTCTACCCTTTGGTTTTATTTTTTACTCTATCAGGGGTTTGATTGTGCATGAAAAATGATTTAGATTAGTAGAATTCTTGTAGTATGTGAATATATCATGTTTTTTGCTCAATCTGACACTTCACTTAAACAATAAAATGAGAGTGAAATCAAGAGGGATGTGAGAGGACAAGGCCTCTTGTTTACATTCCTTCTTTTATTCTCATTGTGTGGTTTGGTGCCTCTTATTGACCCGGTATCCTAGATATTTGTCTCCTCATTATTTGTAGTAATTTAAAAGTTGAAAAAGTGAACCTAAGCTTTGAAGAGTAGAGGTGAAATATTGAATAGTGAAAGTGAACCAGTTAAAATAGTTCATAGGTTTTTTTATGAAAACCAAAATATTTTTCATATATATTAAAAGAATTAAATATCTCAAAGTGGTTCACCCCATTTATTTTTGGAGCTTTAAAATAGGACATGAAATCATCTCCTTTTCAACTACCTATGTTGAAATTTTATGAATCACCAAGAAAAAGTTTGAGCCAAACCATGTTTTTTTTTAATTTTCAAGGATTTAAGTCTTCTAAAAACTATGGATGAAACTTGAACTAAAGTGAAATTACATTTTTGGATGAATTTTGAGTTGAACTAAAAACAATATTCCTATGAAAATGGGCATCAATGAACAATTAAATATCACATCATTTCTTTCCTCTTTCTCACATTGATAGAAGTGTCTCTATGTGCACATGGTATAGAGTCATTTGTCATCGAGATTGTTTTATGTATGCACTTAATAATTGTTTTGTGTGTGCACTTGGTACTTGATATTTGGTGTAGCTTTGTTAGTCTTTAGATAGAATGGATTTCAAATAAAATGTATCCAAACAAAAAAAGTATCTAATAAGTTTTTCCATGTTACTAGTGTAAAATACTTAACTTAGTTGTTTAATTTTTTAATTAGTAATAGCAAACCATACCATTGAGTTGTTTTTATTATTTAACTTAATTAGTTCAAAATGAATTGGATTCCCATTTCTTAATTTCTTAATTAGTAATAGCCAACAATATAAACATTGATTTTTTAATTTTTTTTATGAAAATAAATATATTAACTTAACTTGTTTTTAATAATTTTCAACCCAAGCTTAATTTGATTCTTTGCCTTTTATGTTGCTTCCATAAATACGTGCTTTATTTTTAATAATTTTCAACCGAACCTTGATTCAAGTCTTTTCCCTTTCTATTGCTTCCATAAACAAGTGCTTTATTACTCAATTGTTTTATATCCAAACAAAATATGGAAATGAATGAATTATCATATCACTTGGCATTTATGTGGCACCCTTGTTATTTGGAATATACAACATAAAGATTATTTAGATGGCCCATTTTGCATGGGCACCAAATCATGTGTGTCAAGACATCTCACTAGTTATATTACAAAATATGTCAAGAGAAGATGGATCTGCACCACAAAGTAATATAAAGCAATACCTCGAATCAGGGAAGGAAACACCAAAGAAAATATCGAAGAGTGTTTCCCGAAATCATGTGTTGCTTTTGCAGAGGATTCACGATAGGGATTGTTCTGAGCATGGAATAAAGAAGGATTAATTGTAAGAGAATACAAATTGCACTGAAGGGGTCCCCTACAAGAGAGGCTTGACGTCGAAAAATGTATATCGTTAGAAAGTGTGGGAACAAACGTGGAACCAAAATGCCAAAATGCCTAATGGATTGTTGATGTGGAATAATAAGGCATGTTTTGAAGCAGATGAGAATCATGGGTAAATAGAAAGTTTGTGTAAGATGACATATTATTATAACCCCACAATTGTTGTACACTGTCTATCTCAGACAACACCTGAGTATGAGTCCCACATGGGTTATCGTCTTTGTTGCAATGGGACTCCAATGGAAGCATAGGATAAAGAAAAGATCTCTTAAGGAGATTGGTTAAAGAAGGCTTCATCGAGTTCAATTATTTGATGGCCGATGGAGATCCAATAGGTTTTGGGCTGACGCCAATTTCCTCCTCGATTGTTCCCTTTATTTTAATCTTGCCTCTCTCTTGGAATCCACTGATTTTGACATCAAACAATTGGATGCATGTTCAATTAATCCCTTGATGTTATCGTCTGAGGTGTTGTTGTTGCTTCTTGGCAAGTCTGATTCCTTCAGATTCGTAGTGGATATATCCTTTCCACTAATAGAATTATGAGAATCCATCCCTTGGGATTTTGGAGAGTTAAGTCCAACTCTAAACATAGTGAGAATAGATGCAGCAACAACAATTGCACTCTCTCTGGGCGATCCAACACAATACTCGACATTGGAATAGTTTAACGAAGTTAGTTGAGCTAAGTTACTTGCAGAAGCATAAGCCATTTCTGCGTATTGTATGGTAAACTCATCTATAGTTGATTTGGAATCCATAATTAACCACTCCACAGCCATACTAGGCTGCTCCAGGCATAGTCTGTCTTGTAGGTCATATAATTGAATTGTCATAGGACTAGACAACCTAACCCTTCTGTCATGAATTCCTTTTGCTGTGCGGAATTTATTGTGACGATATTTACCTCCAGTGCACTGAGATAAGCGCACTATTCTCGAGTCTTGCTCGACCTTCTTTCTTGATTGTATCTCAATAACCGTTTCTTTTCTCTCCATCTCCCCAACGTTGGGCTTCAAACCCTTGCCATTGTATTGTATTTTGTTATTATAATTCTTTCGACATTGGCATACTCTTCTGGCAGGCGACTCCCATTAATGGACTCAGAAAATGCTGCCAAATATTTGATGTATATATCCACTTCGGGCTCTTTATTCTTAACCCTCATGAACCCAACCTGCAAATCCTCCAAACTATTTCTCAACATGTTATCAGAATAAGCATAGTCAAAGCCGCTAGGTTTGAACTGGAGACTTATCTACTATGGTCCAGGGTGTAAAGGGCCTTGTCGAATACATCAGCATTGCTAGCTAAGAGGAATCCTACCTCATTGTGAATCATTGGAAAATTGTGCAACCTTTGGCTTGCCTTGAATAAACAATTCTCCTCCTTCTCGCAAATATATATTTCCATCTCATGAATATCATGGTGAACTCTTATATTTTAGCCATTGAAACTCTCAAAAATCCATGAGAACGACTACTAGGCCCCCTCTCAGTGTGCATAAATCGTGGGGACTCTTGTTCAAAAAAAGAAAAAAATCATTGTCCTTGAAGCATAATGTAACTTGCTCAGAAACATATCTCTAAATTTGAGCAAGAGATATCAGTCAGGGAATTCCGAACAAACACTGTCAATAAATTCCACTCAGGGAAATTGCACACCAACTTGTTGAAGACATGGAGATAGTGAAGCAGGGCTCTATCCCATGGAATGTAGATCTATAATATCCTATTTGTCATGCTTTCTATTAAGTATCATATTTTTTTATAGTCGTTAGAATTCTAGACATATATTACAGAGTTTACGACATCAATAAATAGATAAGCTTTGTAATTGATATGTAGTTTGGAATTGTTTTTTGGTTTTTAACCGAAAGTTTTGAAACAGTACAGTGATGTAATTTTGTTGCTAGAATATAATTTTTCAATTGATATAAAAAAATAAAAAATAAAAATATTTATAATTTAATCAAATTAAAAATGATCTTTAATTAATTTTAGATTAAAAAAATACAATTCAACATTTCAGCCTAGAAATTTTTACTCCCCTTTGACTCCATAAAGGGGTTCTCGACCTTAACAAGAGGATGGTGGATTAAAGGGAAAAAAATTAGCTCATTTATTTACACTTGTCTTCTCCTTCATCCAAGCGGGTGGCATCCAAGCTTCTTCTTCATCGTGTCTGCCCTTTGTTTCCTTACAAACAAACCACATGAAGCGATGCCAATTCTTGCTCTGAAACATTTGCTTGTTCATCCTACGTGAAACAACACATATTGGACTTGTTATCCTTAGTAACATGCAGCTTGAAGTTTGAATTGTGTATGATTTGGGCGTACGCACTTCCATCGAACCTCTACAATGCATTCTCTCCAACAAGGGCCACACCTGTTTTCCTGGTAACCTCTGTAACCTGCCTTAGAAGCCCTTTTGGACTTCACCGTGCATGTTGTGTCTGCTCTCGATATTTCATATCAAAGAAGATGAAGTTGAGAATAACTCTGTGTTTCTTAAACAGACGAGTAATGGGAAGATACCCATCACTTTGTCTAATGTTATAGTACCCTGTAGTCAGCTTTGCAGTGTGAGATTTTGAGCCATAGTGCCAGTGGATCCCTGCAACTTTTCTAGATAATTTTGCATCGCTGCCCCTAAAAATTCCCTCTGTAGCACTTAGAATTTAGTCACCATGAGCAAGTAGCATCTTCTAATACCAATTGAGGAAGAATCTTCCATAATCGGTGTCCCATGTTCTTTCTTATTCTGTCTGCCTCTGCCAAAGAAATTGAGTAATAGAACAGTAACTTACCAGGACAGTTGAATGGGTCCCCTACCATAGTATCCTTTGTCTTGAACACAAAGATATTGATTATTCGTTTCATCGCAATAATATCCGTGTGGGTCGTTGATCTCTTCGATGTAGCAGAAAGCTGCAATTGCTATGACAGTGAAGGCTGGATCCCTGCAAAGGTGAGTCTTTTTATGTATAAGATGATAGATACATTTCTTCTTTCAAAAGCACGAGCTCGATTTGGTATGTTGCGTTTTATGGAGTCGTAGGAAGTGAAATTTGGTTGAAATGATGCAAAATTTGCTCTCAATAGCTAAATTTGGCACCAGACTATCTACGTTCTAATTTTTGTTGCGAACGATCAAATATTTGCATGCGATGAGAAAATCTGGTTTCGCAGATGCGAATTTCGGGCAAAATGAAGTAAATAAGTAGCCAATTTAGTGTAATTTGGCTAAATTTGGTGTAAATTTGATGCAAAATGTTGCTTCTTATTACATTTCTCTGTACTTTTCCTGATTCCTGGAATGGCGTCAATTGAGTAGAAATTTGGCACAGAACGATATAAATTTGTACATTTATGCTTAGCTCCAATTCGTTGACATGCATCTTCTTCGCAGGTCGCGATCGTCGATGCAGAACTGCGCGGCTTTTAGTCCTTCATCTCCACGGAATCGTAGCGGATTCGCATGCTAGAGTTTTTATTTCTATTCATGATGTGGTATTTAGCACAATTCGATCTGTCTTGAAGTCGTCAGGAGATAATGCGCTTTTCTTTAGGCATTTTCTTTTTCTTTTTATGATGAGCTATTTTTATTGTAGAGATTACAATTGTATTAAATAATTGTTTTGCACATAACTTCTTCATTAACTCTTCTCATTGTACTTTCTCCTTACATTTTCAATATACTGAATATTATTTCTGCTCTATTTTTTCTCTCTGCATTTCTTGCTTCACAATTTATCATGGTATCAGAGTTTTAGTAGTAAGCCTCTTCACACAGGCTGGAGAGCAACACGATCCTCACAGTGCAGAGCTTACACTGTGAACGAGAGCATAGGACGCGAGCCACTTCACAAAGACTGGAGAGAAAGTCGTTGTCCTCATTTCGCTCAAAATATCATCGCAGGAAACTCATGCGAGGAAGCAGAGCACTTTACGCTCAAAAGATCGAGCAAGTAGAGACTGCAGAAGGAGAAACTCTAAAGAATCGTGAACAATTTCATATTCATCAAAGATTCACGAAGAAGAGCTGCAGGAGGCAGGAACATCTAAAGAATTCAAAGAAATTCGTTCAAATTCGTGAAAGATTCCTACAGAAGGCAGAATCGTTTAAAGAATTTCAGAAAATCTCTCAAATTCGTCAAAGATTGTTGCAGAGAACAAAATGCTTCAAAGAACTCGTGAAATTCTTTCAAATCTTTGAAAGATTCACGAATTTCTTTCCTCAAGAGAAAATCTTTGCAAGAACAACAAAGAACTTCCGAAAGCCACCAAGAACGAGCAGTTGCGGCCGTAAGATCGGTCCTGCGAAGAAATCGGAGGAAAACATCCAGTTTAGAAGTGACGAGCAAAGCGCATAAAAGGGGAAAGAATTTCAGCCGTTAGATTTCGCGTAGAGGACCGAAAGTCGTCGGATCCGTGAGGAAGTGCACGAGGATTAGTCCTATGGAGCGCACAGGAAAAATTTTGACTTGAAAAGTCACGAAATCATTTGGACCGTCCATCAAGGAGGACATGTGGCAAGATCTCGGCATTTCGCTGTCTCACAGGGTGTCAAGGTCAGAAGACTGCCGTGAGAATTCGTGAATCGCGAAATCCCAAGTCATTATGGACCATTGGATCGAGAAAGATCATGAGTCATCGATCTGACTCTATCACAAAATCAGGAATCGGGAGTTGGACGAGCAAAGGAGACTGCACTCCATACCCCGAAACACGAAATTCTGATTCATGAAATCCCGAAAGAATCTGGACCGTCCATCTCAAAGGACAGGTGGCAGCAGATCCAAGCACCATCTCATTTCTGCATCTCAGCGTTCGCAGTTTGGGTAACTCAGTGACAAGACTTCTAAAGTCGCGAAATAACGAATCGCGAAATCCCGAAAGGATCTGGACCATCAGATCACAGGAAGATCTGGACCGTTGAAGAGTCCAAAGGGAAGTTTCGACATTTCAGATTTCGTGAACTCGGAGGTTCCGAGAGTGAGAGCCCAAGAGTTGGGTGTTCCAACTCACGAAGTCGCGAAGTTGCGAAATCGCGAGGAGTAAGGACACCCGTTGAATCCAGAGAACGGGAGGACCGTTGGATCAGGAACCCCATCACGTATCGTGTATTCGGAGGTTCGGAGGTTGAAGGGATCTCTTTTTTACTGTAGAAGTCGTGAAGTGCCGAGAGCTGAGGCACGAGGGAACATGTGGCAGAGCCATAAGGTGGGGCCCGCATGATAGATAGGCTGACACGCGTCGCCTAGAAAAATGAGTCAACACTTTGTTGATTTCTCGCATCTCGGGGATTCGTGGGATAAGAGCGTGAAGGTTCGACGCTTCAACCTGCGAGGTTGCGAATAGTGAAAAGCGTCAAGGGAGGAGTCAACCTGGCGTTGACTTATCGCGTCTCGAGAAATCACAACAGGAGGGCACAAGAGTTCACCAAGAACTCATGAAGGTGCGAGTTGCGAAAAAAACTTTGGGTTAAGCCCTTGGTCATAGTGTTGTGGTCGCTCGGAGGATAAAGAACCGGCACAAACATCGTTGTTCTCCAAATCGCGAAAAGCCGATAGTGCTTTAACATTTAGGCGCATGGTGACATTGCACAGTGTCTAAGGGCCAATCCAAGGCCGTTAAGCTCTCTTCGGCATTTTGGTGATCGGAAGTTGGAGAGACAAGAGTTTGGAGGACTCGTATAACGAAGTCCTGAAGTCAGAACCGCGAAGACAAAACTCGCGAAGATGAAACTCGCGAAATCTGGAATCGCAAAGTTCTAAAGTCACTGCAAGAAATTAGCAGACCTGGTTTAAGTGCAAGAAACAGGTAAACACAAAATTTTTCGAATTTTTTTTTCTATTTTGTCAAATTCTTTAAATATGGCGACATCTAGCAATTTAGGACCAACTCAGGGTCCGATTCTTCTTGGAAAAAACTATGAGTTCTGGTCTCTTCGAATGAAATCCTTCTTGCAAGCACAAGAGTGCTGGGATCCAGTGGATCTTGGATATGTGGAACCAGATCCAGCAGACCTTGCCGCCATGACAAACCAACAGAGAATTGCTCAGGCAACTCAGAGGAACAGAGAAAATAAAGCTAAATTTTGGATTCAAAATTCTGTGGATGATTTGATTTTCTCAAAAATCACAGGCGCTAGTACTTCAAAACATGCCTGGGACATCCTTAAATAATCCTACCAAGGCAATGACAGGGTCAAAACAGTCAAACTGCAGACCTTGAGGACTTAATTCGAGACTTTAAGAATGACAGAGTCTGAAAATGTGAATCAGTGCATGACCAGAGTCATGGGAATCGTGAACCAGATCAGATTGACTGGTGAAGCCATCACTGATCAACGCATTGTTGAGAAAGTCCTCAGAAGTTTACCAAAGAAATTTGAAATGGTTGTTACAACAATCCTTGAATCCAAGGATCTGTCACTTTTTTCAATAGATGAACTAACTGGTTCCCTGGTGACACATGAGACGAGACTGCATCTCACAGATGAGTCAATCGCCAATGCCTTCAAAACTCAATTCTCCTTCAGCAGAGGGAGAGGCAGAGGAAGAGGCAGAGGTCACCAAGGATGAGGGA
>JASDQU010338328.1:0-10351 GCA_032191745.1 Picea mariana
GTAGGTCACAGTTTGGAAAATTAGGGTTTCAAAACTTCTTAAGCCATTTTGAAGAATCAAATGAAATTTTTTGGGGTCAAAACTTTCCTCACATAGCTTGGACCACGTTATGTTATTCTACAAATCGAGACCTTTCCAATGATGCAACAATCACATCAATCGAATCTCGTATGAAAAAGTTATGCCTCCTGCAAGTTGACCTATTATGTTGATCACCATGGTACGAGAGGATGCCACATCAACCATCGTTACTCGTGCATATGAGGCTAGCCACATGAGGACTTTCAAGAAGATTCTAGAAGGTCCAAAACCTTATCACAATTAAGGGTTGAAGAATTTGAAACCCTAACCCTAGACGACTATCGGGCTATGTTAAATACCGAGTCGTTATGAGAAGAAAGGGTTCCATTCTATTTTGTTGTATTTTATTCCATAGTATAGCAAAACAACTAGGAATGGGAAAATTAGAGAGAATAACATAGGAGGTTAATGTTCTGTAGCATCCTAATGGGCCACAAGTCTTAGGTGACTCCATAGAGAGTGTCCTCTCCTTTGTACTTGCATTATTTCCCTACCATAAAAAAGAGAGTAGAGTAACCTCATCTTCTAACCTTTTCTATATTATGCTAACACCATAACCACTAATAAATTATTATTTAATATATTAATTATTTTTTAAATAAAAATCAATTTATTACCATAACTACTAATAAATTATTATTTAATATATTAATTATTTTTTAAGTAGAAGTCAATTTATTGCCCAAGGTTAGTCTCTCAAGAAAACAAGTATTTAGGTTATTGGGACGGTCCAATTAGTCAAGGTGAGGTCCTAATCAATCCCACTCTAAAGGAGAATGTGTTAATGACCGGTGAAGAACAAACAATGAGGAAATCCCAAATGTGAAGATATTATAAAATGTAGAGAACGTGGACGGGCATATGGGAAACCCAATTTCCACTATATTATAGTGAATCACAGACATCAAGTCAACCATCTTATAAAATCACAAAGGTAACGAAGATTAAATCAAGCATATTATTACGAATCTTATAAATTTATTTTTATTGTTATATTAATAAATTGAATATTATTACGAAATTTTTTATATTAAATAATCATAAAAGTTAAGATTATTTTGTGTTTTTATTATTATATTAATAAATTATATATTAATAAAAAAATTATATTAAATAATCATAAGTATTAACATTATTTTATATTTGGTGATGGTGTTATTATTTTATATTTGGTAATGGTGTTATTGTTTTAAAATTATATTTAATGATAATGATGATATTATTTAGCACAATTATATTGAACAAATTTACCCCTAACTAATTAACGAAACAAAAAGGTTAAGGTGATGGATAGGAGGTGATGAACGAAGATCGAGGTGGATGGGAGTCGAAATTTTCACATATTATGAAGTGGAGAAGGTGGACGGGCACATAGAAAACCCAATTTTAGTCTACTATAATAGTAGAGAACGTGCTCATGATTTATAAATCACAAACATCAAAAGTCACCCATCTTATAAAATCACATAACGTGCTAACCAAGAACGAACAAAATTTGAGCATTTTATTATAAAAGTGGGGAACGTGAATCATGGATATTGGAAATCCAAATTCAAGCATATTATAATACTGGGAAGGTGATCACGAATCTTGAAGCGGAGAGCATATTATATTATAATATTGGGGAACGTCATCACCAATTGAAGTGGAGAACGTGCCAAAGACAGAGAAGCAAGGGGCAACGGGACCACAGCCAAGCGACAAGGCTACATTAGGTGTATAACCGCGCATTAACTGCGGATAAAGGGTTTGGATAAATTAAGTAATATTTTAACGTTCATATATATATATGGTCATATATATAGGTAGTCAATATACAGTTTGTTACGCAACATTGAATGATATATATATATATCATTCAATGTTGCGTAGCAAACTGGATATTGACCACCTATATACAATTTTATTACGATATGTAAGTTTATGCTTGCTCAATTAAATTTCAAAATATGGTTATCATTATGTTTAAATGTTTGAGTTGTTTATGCTTACTTAATTAAATTTCAAAATATGGTTATCACTATGTTTAAATGTTTGGTTGTTTATGCTTGCTCAATTAAATTTCAAAATATGGTTACCATTATGTTTAAATGTTTGAGTTGTTTATTGTTATAGTAATTATGTTGTTTGTATGATATTATAGGTGGCTGAGAGACATCCACATTAGATTTCATGCACCAAATTGTTATTGTAGAGATAACAGTATAAGAATATCTAATTTTGTTGTTTAAAGGACATCTTGAAGAAACTGGCTTTTATATTTAGTCTCCTCTAAGTTGCATAGGTTATTGATTCTTTTTTTCCAAGTAGATTTTAGAAGGGTCAATTTGTCAATTTTGAAATGCAAGTCAAGTGAGTTAGCTTCTAGTTTAATTATCGTCATTTTTTATTGAGGTTTACAACATTATTAGGGTAGGAAGGATAATTAAGATTGAGATTAATGGTGTTTTTATAGTAACATAGTTTTCTTACTTTGATATTTTCATCACTCCATAGGAAATTAGACGCTTTATTTTCAATTTTCAATATTATGTTTTCTTCATGAGAGAGGGTTACATTATCTTGGATGCTCGAAATTTTAACCATTTATCGAGGTCTTTTTCCAATTGGATTTTAGCTGAAAATGGGTTAGGCACAATTGTAGGGCAATGATGGGTATTGATGCTCGAAGTGGATAACAAGCAAGAACAAGGGAAGCACCCTTGTAGGGTTGTCAAGGGAAAATGTGGATGGTATCCTTAATTGCTTTAAGCCCTAGAATCATTGAACCTATGCAATTAGGTTGGTTTGTTAAATAAGTGAACAGAGCCATTCCCTTTAAGGGTACTAGTCCTTCAATTAATGTGACTAACTTATTTCAACAAATGAGCCTTAAGTTAGTTGTAAATTTGTTGTTAGGAGCTATTCTAAGTCTATATCTTATGCGTGAAATGAATGCATGTAAACTTAAATAAGCTATTAATAATCATGCTAACCATTAAGACTATTGAAAATTAATGGAAGATGAGCTATAAAAAGAATTAAACAAATTATATGCATCAATTGAAATGCATATAGGATAGCATCAAAATCATTTAAGTTAATTGTCCAAAATCAATGGAATTAGATGTATAACTACTATTGACATGCTACTAGTGTAATGTTATATACAATAGATAAACAAACGAAATAAAATTGAAAACATGTTGTTAGAAGTGAAGCAAAAAATTGAAATTCAATAATATACATAGAGAAATGATTACATGTATGCCCAAAGATAGATTAATATAAGTGTTTTTGTATAGTCGATTAGAACAAAAATGTGCTAGACAATCTCTCTAGACCATGCAAACGGGAGATTTCCAAGACCCTATGTTGTTCACAACATTCCAAAGTTCAAATTGGGTGAAACTCGAGAGAGTGTGAAGCATGCCACTCCACACTTAGTTTGTTTGAAGATATATGCATTCATGGTAGTGTTAGTCTTGAAAATATTGCAAAGGACACTGACATTAAACAAATAGATAGAGTTTTACCTCTAGGGGGCGTTGCTCTGCTTTAACCCTAATGATGGACCTTAGGTTGTTACCTACTTACCATTGCTAACATTGTCAGGCTATTGTGGGTTGAAAGAATGAATTAAGATTACACAACTTGTAGAATATAGTTATAACTGCTCTCTTTCTCCTTGCAAATTAGGTTCTTTACCTCATCTTTTATAGGATGTTGAAAAGGTAGGTGAAGAGTCAGTCCTACTCCTTGATTTTCCTCCATAAATCAAGGAGTAGGACTGACTACTTCCAGAGCTGTTTTGAGGCCCTAAATGACGTTTTTTGGGCATGAATGTTGTGACGAATATGAGTTCGTTCCGAACTCAAAATTCGTTGTCAGCAATGTAGTCCTCGGATAGATCTTTCTAACGATGTATCATATGCGTCAAACGGAGATAGTATGCCAAAGTTACGACCCCGGGAAATCGATGTACCAATTTACCCCAACGGGGCCCATATTCTGGCGTTTCATCTCCTAGGGTTAGGTTTTTGGATGTTTAAGGTTTTCCATTGTTTCTCAGTAATATATAGGCCTTCGAGCCTCATTGTAACAGGCAGTTTAGAGGCCAATAGCCACCACATCTCTTCTCAGAGATAAGCTACCAGCGCCCTAGCTAGTTTATTTCCATTCTATCTGTAAGCATTTTTCAGTAATTTGTTATTAATGAAATGAAGTCTTATTTGCACTGCATCTCTGCGTTTATGTGTATTTATGTATTTCATTGTGTTCCTACATAAATCGGGATCATGCATAGCTCAAAAATGAGCATATTTGAAAAGACGATCAACCACCACCATGATGATTGTCTTATTGACAGATTTAGGTAGGCACACAATGAAATCCATAGAAATATTCCACTAGATAGAAGGGGGATTTGGAATGGGATGGAATGTGCCTAGGGCTTTGACTGTTTCTCCCTTGTTGTGTTGATAGACATCACATTCAACCACACAAGTGTAGATTTCATGTTTCATACCTTCCCAGAAAAACGAACGTTTGACCCTTTCATAGGTTTTGGCAAACCCTGAATGCCCAGTTGTAGGTGAAGCATGAAGCTCAGAAAACATTGTGTATTTAAGTTGCGACTGGTTTCTTAAATAAAGACAACCTTTGTAGCAAAGCTCATTATTGTGCCAAGAGTACCCTCGAGAAGCTGGAGAATTTTCTTGCAATTGCTGGATGAGGCGAGAGATTTTGGGATCTTACAACCATTCCTAGCGAGTAGCTTGGAGCCAATATGGTACAACAAAAGAGAGGGAAAAGAAGGACCCTTCTTCTTTGTCATATTTTTGGGAAAGAGCTTCAGTGACCACATTTTATTTTCCCTTCTTGTAAATGATCTTATAATCGTAGCCAAATAGCTTGGTTACCCATTTTTGTTGCTCCGAGGAGGAAAGTCTTTGTTCTAGAAAATACTTGAGTCTTTGGTGATCAATTTTAATATGGAAGCATTGCCCCAATAAATAAGGACGCCAGAGATTCACGACATGCAGAATAGACAAAATTTCCTTTTCATATATTGATTGGCCCAAATGTCTGTTTGAAAGTTGTTTGTTGGTGAAGGCCAAAGGCCCACCCTCTTGCATGAGGACTACCCCATTTCCTTTTCTGGAAGTATCACATTCCAAGACAAAGGTCTCGATGAAGTCTGACAGAGCCAGGACCAACATCGTGCACATAGCCTCTTTCAAAGCATGGAAGGATTGATCAGTTGTTCGAGTCCAGTTGAAGGCATTCTTTTTAAGGAGAGTCGTGAGAGGTGCTGCAATTTTTCCATAATTCTTGACAAACTTGCGATAATAACTTATTAAACCCAAAAATCCACACAATCTCTTAAGAGTTTGAGGGCAAGGCCAATCCTGCATAGCTTCAATTTTCTTAGGATCCACCCTTACACCATCCTTGCCAACAATATAACCAAGGTACTCCACTTCTAAGGATCCAAAGGCACATTTAGATTGCTTGAGGAAAAGTTTGTGTTGAGAGAGGAGATGCAGAACTCGATCCACATGGGCAATGTAGGGTGTCCAAGTTTTACTATAGATGGGAATATCATCAAAGAAAACTAAGATAAAATGACGTAGAAAAAGGATGAAAGACATGATTCATGAGACTTTGGAAGGTTGATGGAGCATTACAAAGGCCAAAGTGCATGACCGAGAACTCATAGTGACCCTCATGAGTTCTAAAGGCAGTCTTGGGAATTCCTTCTTCTTTCATACAGATCTGGTGGTAGCCAGATCAAAGATCAAGTTTAGTAAAGTACTGGGCACCACTCAATTCATCCAAGAGGCCATCAATGATAGGAATGGGAAACTTGTCTTTAATGGTGAGTTTATTGAGGGCACGAAAGTCTGGACACATACACCAAGTACCTTTTTCTTGAGGACCATGACCACAAGAGAAGAATATGGGCTAGTACTAGAACGAATAACACCTGCTTCAAGCAATTCTTGCACAATTTTCTCAATTTCATTATTCTAGGCAAAGGGATGACAATGAGGGCGAACATTGGGAGGGAGACTATCGGGGATAAGTGGAATGGAATGATCATGAACACCACGGGAAGGGGGGAGTCTCTGGGGAGTGGAAAAAACAACTTGGTGTTTGGATATGAGAGCTTGGAGGTCAGGATGCATAGAGGGTGTCTCAACTGCTTGAATATAATGGAGTTGAGCGATAATACCTGAATGACCTTTTTTGAGAAGATTTTCCATGTGATGGGAACTGATGATCTCAGGGGAACCTATTGTGATGCCTTGGAAGCGATATTGTTGTCCCTCCTATTGGAATTGCATGGTTAGTTCCTTAAAATACATGATAATGTGGCCCAAAGTGCGTAACCATTCAACACCTAGCAAAATGTCACAACTGCCCATATCGATGGAAAACATATGATATTTCAGGTGGTATTGCCCAATTTGAAGACACACATTTTCAGAACGCCCACCACATTTCATGGAACCACCATAAGCTATCATGATTTGAAAATTGTTGATGGCACATATATAACAATTGATTTCATGAGCAATGCCACAGTGAATAAAATTATGGGTGCTTCCACTGTTAACAAGGATGATGACTTTCCTATGCTTAATATAGCCAATGAGCTTGAGGGTTTGAGGAGAAAAGAAACCTGTGAGGGCATGTAAGGAAATCAGTGGTTTAGCTTTTGGTGGGTCAGTAGGGGGAGTAGTAGCATTAGGAAGGGGTAGCTCTTCAACAGGGGGAACTTCAACTTCCTCTTCAACAACATCCTCTGAAATGGCCATAAAAAGCTCTTGTTCTTTACACTTGTGCACGGGAAAATATTTATCATCACAATTATAGCAAAGACCTTTGAGTTGGCATTCAACCATTTATGTCCGTGTTAACTTTTGGACCTTGAGAGGAGTGGCCTGAGGGCAGGTGTGTTGGGTTTAGGGTGGGGAACAAAAGTGGGTTTTCTGCTCTCGACCAAAATGACCTATTGTGCCTCCTTGGCACGCTTAGTGGCTTCCAACCAAGTCAGGGGCGAGCCATGAAAACCTAAACTCAAATTTCATCCTTGAGGCCACTGATAAAGCATTCCCTAAAGAAAGCGTCTGTCATGCCCTCCGTTCGAAAAGCCAAGTGCTCAAAGGCAACAATAAAATCTTTGACTGTGCCCGACTGCTTCATCTTGGTCAGACGTCCCAAATGGTGGGTGTCCATGTCAAAGCATTCATACAACTCAACAACAAACTGTGACCAAGCAACATACCCTTGGCGTGCATTGCGACGCCATTGCCACCATTTCCATCTTTCCGGGTCCAAATAGAGAATTCCATAACGAAGCTTGTTTAACTCATCAATGATACCATGTAGGGAGAAAAAATGTTCCATTTGAGTAACCAAGGCTTGTGGATATGATAAGTCCCAAATAACAGTGCGGGCAGGCCCCAGACTTTTTTTTTTACTCCTGCGGAGTTATACTCCGATTTGAATAATACTGCAGTGTTGAAAGGTCCAAATTCTTAACAGAAAAAAAATGTGTAGTAATTTCGCAACCATAATGCAAGAGGTAAAGTTGCACGACAATAGATCTTGTTTGTTCTGTTTTTGTTTTCATCCTAAGGGTTACGATATTCAGGGTTTCTGCAGACAAGGGTTTTCCATGTGCTATAACTCTCTGATATACGTGCGGGGTCCAACAATATTATTCGACCCAATATCTCAGGGCACCAACTAAGGAGGCTAGACCGTGCCCTTAACCGTACTACCCGACTACATAGGTACTAGAGAGTATCTTCTCGAGTGTTGTTCTCGGTGGAATTATAACAGTCAAGCGACCAATTACTTTATCTATGGAGGGCTTCAAGATATCTAAGTTGATCCGTATACAGGTGTTGTCTGATGCACTACCACTCGAAGGGGTACCAATATGGGTTACAAGGGTGGCCAACAATGTGCACTTAATTACCACTTGTAGTTCTTCCATGTATTCTTCCCCAACCGTGGATTTATGCACTGAACGACAGATCTCTGTAGCTTTAAGACACCAGAATACGTCTCTACCCTAAAAAAAAAAATAACCCACAATTTTCTGCCAAGGAAAGTGCTCTAATACCACTTGTAAGGTACCAAATCTATTATAATAGCATAAAAATAAAAATACTGCAGATAATAACAATGGAACAACACAATATATGAAACCACAATACCATAATAATATCTTTATTAATAAGAAATAATGTTCACTTGCCTCTTTAAAGGGATAACCTCTATTACAATGAATGATTCTCAAGACAAGACATCTCATACTCTCAACTCTTATTTATACTAAATCTATCTACCACAAAAACAATCTATAAATATTAATAAAGCCTAAATTAAAGATGACTCAAAAAATTTAAGCATTATCAATTTTTTTATTTTACAAACAAAGTAAACTTGAAATTCAGACTTCCTTTCGTAACTACTAGTCTATGGAATTTGCCCAACTGAATCCAACCAAAAAATACTTTTATTGAACCATTTGTAAGTCCAAATTTGTATGTAAACTTGATATTTACGATGGCTACGTTTTCATATGCTTTACTTTGTTTTTAAATATAATTTATAGTGTTAATTTTTTATAAAAAATTACAATATGTTTTTTTTTAAGATATTTATGTTTATAAAGTAAATGTCTTCATAAAAATTATATGTTATTTTTAAGCATTAAAGTTCCATTAATATGAGTTATGATCCTATTAGTCATCTTTTTATTGCATTTCAACTTTTATTTTATTCTACACTTGGACTCTTAACTAAAAATTATGGATGTAACAAAACTTTTTTAACCCTCAAACCGACTCACCATGTCCTTTGGTGTGATGGATCATTTCACCATTTACGAGTGTGGATGAGATTGCTCCAAAACCATTATCTACGAGGGTGTAACAATGGAGTACTCCGCCTCATGGTGTAACAATGGAGTAGCTAAGGAGTACGACTCACGGCTCCCAACGTCTTCCGTCGTCATTACTCCATTGAATATATCACGAAAACCAATTCTACGTTTCTATGAGCAACAACTTTATTATTAAATTTTTAAATATTCTACGTTTTCTATGAGCAACAACTTTATTATTAAATTTTTAAATATTAATGTATATTTTATTATGATTATTATCCAAATTCCATATATTGAGAAACGTAATCACGAATCTTGAAGTACAGAACGTGTCAGAGACACAGCGAAGCGGACCACAGCAAAGCGACAGGCTACGCTGGGTGTATTAACCAGGGGTGAAGGGTTTGTTTTGAAGGTGTATTAACCAGGGGTGAAGGGATCCTCTTTGAGGTTTTAAGCATCATTTCTCAGGCTTCCCAAACGCCTAATTCATCCTCCACCATTGCAATTTGTGTCGACCATCCTTCCCATTTTTATTTACCAATTCGTAATGGATGCATCCTCCTCCACCCCTGCTCACTGGTACCAGATTTTCATCAACCATCGAGGCGTTGATGTCAAGCAAACCTTCGCCAGGTCTCTCTACCTTCGCCTTCTCCAGAAAGGATTGAAGCCCTTTCTGGATCAAGATGAAATGCAACCGGGATATAATTTTCCTTCGCAAATAAAACATGCCATTGGAACCGCCTCCGTCCATGTGGCGATCTTCTCCCCTAGATATGCTGAATCATATTGGTGCTTACATGAACTCCAACTCATGTTGGAGTCAGAGTCTCCTATTATCCCTGTGTTTTACCGTGTCACGCCTGCTGAGGTTCGGTGGACGCAGGGCAAAGATGGAATTTATGCTCAAGCCCTAAAAACATTGGCAGAGAAGAGAACTGATGAAGGGACGCTGCGATATGACTCCAGCACCATTGGAAAATGGAGAAATGCACTTTCTCAGGTTGCAGACAATTTTGGTTTCGAGCTGAAGGTTGCACACAATGGGTGAGAACTTAACCTTCCCTCTCTCGATATGGTAGTATTTTATCTTTTGATAATTAGAAATAGACGTTTGTTTCTCACTAGTTCTATTTATTTCCTTCTCGATAACCAGGGAGGAGTTGGAGTTGGAGCTGCTAGACAAGGTGGTTGAATATCTTTCAAAAATGTTGAAAAGACCAGACTTGCACGTGGCTGACTATCCAGCAGGTTTGGATTACAAGCTGAAAGATTTTGAGGATACAGTCCTGTTGCAGCAGCAGCAAAGCGGAACACCTCAGATCTTGGGGATCGCGGGGTTAGGTGGCGTCGGAAAAACAACGTTGGCGAAGCAATTCT
>JASDQU010338332.1:0-12531 GCA_032191745.1 Picea mariana
AATCAACATTTGCTAACACTAAAGAGGTCCCATGTCTTAACGAACTTTTATCAAGTTGAATGAAGCCTTGTTCCTATTGGGAATTTTTTTGGGCTAGCTTAGACTTCCCAATATCAACTCTAGCCACTTCTTACCTAGTAGCACCCAATATTACCTAGTTCTCCCCTTGTCTTCTTCCTCTCCTAGTGTTCCATGCTATCGTACATACTCTTCCTCTTTTCCTACTCCTTCAAATGCTTGGGAAAAGTATTGCCTCTCCTCCTTAGCTCTTCTTCCTTACACCCCTTTTTCTCCATTTTTTTTTTTTCATAATATCGATGGGTCCCTTATAGGTCATTATGTCAAGAAAGAACCTACTTGAGATAACCTCTACCTAGTTAGGATCAACTATCACTTCTTTGGTCAATTTTCCAAGATGTCCCCCTTAATGGTCACACTCCATAGCTTGCAACTATGGAGCCCCTCCCAATGCTGACATCATATCTTCCTTTGATCCTCTATCCTACACTAGTACCATTGGTATTTTTCACCTCTACGCTTGCATTGAACTTAGGTTGATGCATGTTGCCTCCTACGCTTGCATAAAATACCCCATCGATGTATGCCACCTCTCATTCTTGCACTAAATATAGGCTATCATGTGTTGTTTTTGTGCTTTTTATGACTCTATATTACTAGTGTTAGCGACAATTCTTATCTTTGGCATCGGGATATCCAGGTCTGCAGGTTGCACGAGGAGCGCCCAGGTGCAGTGCACGGAAAAAATCCTTTTTGGACTTAAAATCAAGCGAGCGGGTAGGATTATAGTGTCAACGGTTGGCGGGAAATCGCGAATAAGGAAGTTGCGCGGAAGTTAACACAATAGATCGCGCCCATAGTGTGCAAGGGAGAATAGCATCCGTCCATCCAGAGGATGCGTGGTGTAAGATCTAGTCGCATCGGCGTTTTGGCATTCAGAAGTTCGAGGGGTGAGAGTTTCATGTTGTTCCACATATCAAAACCCCGAATCCCAATAGTGCTGAAAGTGGGGTCTGCGATATCACGAAACATTTTCAGCCGTCCATCCAAAGGGGACACCTGGTGGCAAACTGAGCCATCTCAGCGTTTCTCTCATCGCGATTTTAGGAAGCAAGGATCAGCCCCTTCATAGCCGCGAACGCCGAAAGCACCTTTGGGAGTAAGCGCAGGGCCACAACTTGTGGCCACTTGAGAAAGGAAGAGAGTTATGCAAAGGTGCCAAGGCATCGGGTTTTTCCACAGAAGGGAATATCGCATCCTCTAAGACCAGTTCAGCCCGAC
This sequence comes from Picea mariana, assembly GCA_032191745.1. Taxonomy (NCBI): domain Eukaryota; kingdom Viridiplantae; phylum Streptophyta; class Pinopsida; order Pinales; family Pinaceae; genus Picea; species Picea mariana. The sequence continues at coordinate 1,300 of JASDQU010338332.1, forward strand.
ATTGATTCTGGTCCTCGCTAAAGAATTAAATGAAGTTGAACAGAGGTAGTTGAAACCTCAGCTCACTTATCGAATGCAAGGAATGGGGGTTTCGACAGACAGTCTACCCGAGACGGTCCTATACACTGATTTTCTCCAAAGGGTCATGGTTGGTCCTCATCTGACCAGATAAAGTCCACGCACGCCATGTTGGCCTTCAATGTTGCAACTATCTCCCCTGCAGGAGCCATTCACAGTTAAGGTGTCGTCTGACGAAATTTATCTGTCCAAATTCGGATGAAGGGACACCACACCTTGGATGGTTGAACATTCCTTTGATAGGAAAATTTTGCTGAGTATATATACTCAGTCTTTTTATTTTTTAATCTATCGATGGTAGAGCAAGGCTCCCGATTGTAATGTTTTAACAGACACTCTAGTTTTCTGGTTATGTATCTGTATGTAAGATTTCTGGTTTTATGAAAGACAGTTTCCCTGTTTCATCTAGTTTTCATCTCATACTGAGGGAGTTCATGATTGACTGATTCACATGAATTATTGCAGTTGCGTTATGATAAAGGTTTTATTGTGACACTATTGTATTCCCTGGTTTTCTGCGTTTAAATGTAAGATGATCTTGCGTTTAAATGCATTCTCCTACAGTCTCCTAGAAACCTGATGTTGACAACAGACCTTTGCATCTCTCTGATATAAGTCTTGCCCCTTACTCACCCTTACCACAACTCACTGTTTGAAGTATGTCCAAGACCTCACCTACCCAGGCGTGTCGGGCCTAGTTTCGGAGGTGAAACAATATCATTTGAGTTTACTTCCATTCGATCACCTCTTCCATAGACAAACCGTGACATAAAATTATGGGCATCGGGCTCTGCTCCTGCAAGAAATCCAGGAGTGACTTCCATCGCCAAAATTTCTGGCGCCGTTGTCAGGGACAAAGTTGAAAATTTTCCCCGGGATTGAATGACATTGAACCTCTGATTCCGAAGGTGCATCGGGTATCAGAGCCTTTGAAGATTGCTACTGTGCACCTGGTGACTCCATTGTGACGACTCCGCTGGGGATAACCTACTCTATTAATTGTGGCTTTCAGAGGCAGACACACGTGGTCTCATCCACAACTGCCTCTAGCTACACCTGAAACTTATCCAGAGGTGGTTCTCAGAAAAGGAAAGGTCTCCGAAGAAGAAGCTCCCACCGCTGAACTAGATAATCCGCCATCTCCTTCTGTAGGAACTCCATTCTCTCCTCCTCAGTTTCTTATTAGACCTCCTTCAGGGGTTTCCCGTTTCCTAAATTTTGGGAGTGTTCCTGCTGAGTTTTCCCCCCCCGGTCTAGGACTGGAGGGAGAAATCCTTGTCACTCCCCTCTCCTCTGAGGCTGTACCTTGGCGTAGGCCCAGGAATAAAAAAATTTTCCCCACTCCTATCTTTAGTGCTCTGCCTCTTGCTACCGTTACTACTCCTATGCAAAGAGGAGCACCTGTTGACTTGAGCTCGCTATCCTTCTCCTTAAATCCCCTCTTGTTTCCCACTCCACTTCGGGACTCATTCCCAGTAGCCCCTTCATGAACTCCTTCTCCTCTGAGTTCTCCTCCACCTAATATCCCTATGGCAGGAGAAAATCCCCCTATGACCAGAATGGAGGCCATTATAGCCACTAGGTATGCTCCCCTCGTGCTACCGCAGCCTCTCAATGCCCTCCTAGTAGATGGTTACTTCAAGAAGCTACCCAAGTTTACAGGTGAGGGGGACATAACTGCAGAAGAACACCTAGAAGCCTTTTACCGTTTCACAGATGATAATGTCATCATGCATGCAAGTGTATGGATGAGGCTTTTTGTCCATATCCTTCAAGGTGAGGCTAGAAAATGGTTCAAAGCCCTGCTTCTTGGACCTATTGATGGGATCAAAGCTTTAGATAATGCCTTTTTAAGACAGTGGGGAGATAAAAAGGACTTCATGTATTACATGAAAGAGTTTGGGTCTTTGAAGAGAAAAGAAGGAGAGTCTGTTTCCGACTTCTCCAAGAGATTCAATAAAATGTACAATAAAATCCCTGCTGAGATCAAACCCTCAGAAGCCTCTGCAAAGATCACTTATGCCAGCGCTTTTGATCCTGATTTCTACCTCCTGCTGAGGGAAAGAAGAGCCACTACTCTAGCCCATATGCAAGATGCATCCGTGGAGGTAGAATCTAATATATTGGTTGTTGACCGACTCAGGAGCACTGCTGGTAGAAACATATCTAGGAAGAGGCCTGAAGCTTCCTCATCCAGCTCCTCTCCCCTGCCCCTTCAAACAGATGAGACAACTAGAATACTAAAGTCACTTTCTACTAGAATGGATAGGTGGGAGTTAGAAGGGAAGCCCATGTACAGAAATCCCTAGAATGATGATGGTAGAGGTTTTAGGAGACCTGATAACAATGGACCACGGGCCTTCCCAAGGGAACAAAGGGAAAAAGACAGAGAATATCAAAGGATTCAAACCCCTCTCCAAAATAACCTAGTTACTCATGAGGGAGGGGGAGAGATAGATGAGTTCGATCCCGAAATTCATTGTGTTGAAGAAGCTCCTCCTTTTCCTCATTTGACTCAGTCTGCATATGAGAAATCCCTGATGAACGTTCAAATCCATGAGTTAGCTAAGGGAGAAAGGGCCGGTCACACCTCTAACAGATACAACCTCAGGTCAAGAAAGAAAGAGGGAGACTTTGACAGCCAAGATCAGCCCCTCATAACAGAAAGGTCTACTAAAGATGCAACAATCACTACTAAAGAAAAGAAAACTCAGAGTGCTTCACCAGAAGCCAAGGAACCTGTCACTGAGGTAAGGAAAGCTCCTAAGCCTATTCCTTCCTTCAATTTTAAGCATGAAATTCAGAAGATTAGAATCCTTGTACCCCTATCGGAACTAGTTAAAAACAAATATTTCAAAAGGTCCCTCTCCAAGTTGCTACAATCTGAGTCCCCCCAGCCTCCCTCTGACTCAGTGAACCTTCAAGATGAAAATCCGACAGTTGTCCTAGGGCCCATGGTAGAAGATAGAGATGATTCATCTCCTCCCTTCTACACTTCCCTGAATATACATGATAAAGTGTTGCACAACTGTCTCATGGATTCAAGGGCTTCCCATAACCTTATGCCCAAAATAGTTATGGAAGAATTGGGACTGGAGGTGACAAAAACTTATCATGATTTGTACTCTTTTGATTCAAGAAGAGTGTAATGTCTAGGAGTCATCAAAGACCTGGCGGTTTCTTTGTTTTAGCTGCCCATGAAGAGTGTGGTCATGGATATTGTGGTAGCTGACGTTCACCCTAAATTTGGCATGTTGTTGTCTAGATCTTGGATTAAAAATCTTGAGGGAACATTGCATATGGATCTCACTTATGCCACCATTCCAGTCTTTGGAGGGGAACAAAGGAGGTTATATAGAGAAGCTCAGTTGGCCTACATTGTTAGTGATGAAGCAAATCCCACCAATCACCCCATCTTTGCACTTGACATCGACCTGGGGTCTAGTTTATTGCAGCTCACTGATGCTCCCAAAGACCCTTTCCAAGTTAGAAAGCAACCCAGTCTTGATTATCTGATTCCCCCTCCAACCCCTTCCGTGTGGAAGATGTTTTTCGACGGAGCTTCTTCTAGCGAAGGTGTTGGTGCTGGGGTAGTTTTCATATCACCTTGTCAAGAGGCCATATCACTTTCACACAAGTTGGAATTCAAAATCACCAACAATGTGGCAGAGTATGAAGCTCTTGTTCTGGGTATGAGGGCCGCAAAGGAAATGGGAATTAAAGAAATAGCAATATTTGGAGATGCTGAGTTGATTATCCAGCAAGTCAGAAATGCTTATCATGCTAATAATCCTAGGCTCAGGAATTATAGAAATGAGGTATGGGACCTGATTGACAATTTCTTCTTGGCCTTTAACATTTCTTTCATTCCGAGGGGGGAGAATACTTCAGCCGATTCTTTATCTATCTCAGCTAGTTTGCTCAAAGTTCCTCTGCCGCCTAGGGTCAAATATGATGTTGAAATAAGATATAGGCCCTCTGTACCGAACAACGTCAAGCATTGGAAGGTATTTGAAGATGACCTGGAAATCGAAAAATTTCTCCAATCTATTGATGAATTTTCTGCGCTGCACATTGATCAGGATCCTAACCCGAAAAGTAACCCTTGCCCTGAGGTGTTTTTAAATAAAATTGCTAATCACCAGATTATTCAGCTGCCCAAAAATCACATTCCGAGAGGACTGGTCGCCTTGGAAAGACTTTTCGATGGGAATGATGTGGTCGTAAAGGGTAAGGTTTCAAATGAAGATGTCGATACAACTGAATGCAACATTGGCACACAGGAGGAGCCCAGGTTTGTCAAATTATCAAGCAGTTTGACCAGAGAACAGAAGGCCGAATATACTGAGTTGCTAAAAGAGTTTTCTGATGTGTTTGCATGGACATATGAAGACCTCAAGACTTATGACACATCTGTCATTGAGCACAAGATCCCACTAAAGGAAGAGGCTAAACCGTTCAGACAGAAGCTGAGACAGATAAATCCCATGTTGCTACCTGTCATGGAGAAAGAAGTGAAGAAATTGTTATATGCCCAAATTATTGTCCCCTTGAGATATTCTGAATGGGTGGCCAATTTGGTCCCAGTAAGGAAAAAAAGTGGAGAAATCAGACTCTGTTTTGATTTCAGGAACCTGAACAGGAGCTCAAGGAAAGACAATTATCCCCTGCCCAACATGGAACACATATTGCAAAGGGTAACGAGTGCCTCTAGGATATCCATGATTGATGGTTTTTTTGGGTATAATCAGATATCAGTCATGCCTAAGGACAGAGAAAAAACATCCTTCACCACTCCTTGGGGTACATTCATGTATGCCAAAATGCCTTTTGGATTGATGAATGCGGGAGCAATGTTCCAGCGAGCTATGGATATAGCCTTCATCAGGGAGAAGGACCAGTTTGTGGTAATCTATCTAGATGACATCATGGTCTTCTCTAGGTCATACAAGGAGCACCACCGCCACTTGAGGAAAGTTTTCCTGAAGTGCCGGAGGTTTGGCCTATCCCTAAACCCCAAGAAATCTTTGTTTTCTATGAAGGAGGGGAAGTTATTAGGCCATATAGTATCAGCAGAGGGAGTGAGAATAGATCCTAGTAGGGTAGAGGTGATTCAAACCCTATCACTTCCTAGATCCAAGAAGGAAGTTCAGGCCTTTCTGGGAAAGATAAATTTCTTGAGGAGATTCGTCTCAAATTTTGCTGAGTTGGTGAAACATATCACAGCCATGCTCAGAAAAGGAAATGAAGTAAAATGGACTGCTAAACCCAGGGAATCTTTTATCCAAATAAAAAGGGCATTGACGGAGGCACCTGTGCTGATCAGTCTTGACTATTCCAAAGAGTTCGTAATTTTCTCTTTTGCTTCTTTTGATACAGTAGCGGTGGTCTTGTTGCAGAAAAATAAGGAAGGGCGAGAGAAACCCATTGCCTTCTTCAGCAGGGCATTAAGAGATGCAAAGATCAGGTATGAAATCGTGGAGAAACAGGCCTATGCCTTAGTGAAATCTCTCAAAGCTTTCAAAGTCTATGTCCTGCACTCAAGGGTAACCACATATGTTCCTTCTACTTCTGTGAAGGACATCCTTAAACAGCCTGATATAGATGGGAGAAGAGGCAGATGGATCGCTAGAATCCTGGAATTTGACTTGGAGATAAAGCCCACCAAGTTGGTTAAGGGGAAAAGTTTAGCCAAGCTACTGGCTGAATCCAATTACGAAGCCTTAAGCGTTAGTTTCATCAATACCTGCTCACGAATTTAGCAAGTTGAGTTGCCCAGTCAACGCTCTCAGGAAGGCGTATTGCTGGCGGAGTGTGCCTGGTATCGTGACATTTTGTACTTTCTGCAGGAGTTGAAGCCCCCGGATGGAATGTGTAAAAGTAAGGCAAGAGCTTTAAAGCTCAAGGCAGTCAGATATTTCCTCATTGGGCAAGTCTTATACTGGAGAGACCCCCTAGGAGTGCTGCTGAGATGTCTGAACCCACCAGAAGCCCAGAAAGTTATGTTTGATTTCCACAGAGGCCTTTGTGGGGGGCATCATTTATGGAAGACCACAACTCACAAAATCCTCAGGGCTGGGTATTACTGGCCCACTTTATTCATTGATGTCAACAAAGAAATCAGGGCCTGCATCAAATTCCAAAAGTTCTCAGGGAAACAACAGCTTGGGCCACTACCACTGAAGCCTATGATAGCTTCAACACCTTTTCAATAGTGGGGGCTAGACTTTATTGGGGATATTCATCCTCCCTCAAGTGGCCAGCATAGATGGATCCTGACTGCAACAAATTATTTCACCAAATGGATAGAAGCTATCCCTACCAGAAGTACATCCCACAAAGTAATTATCAGCTTCCTGGAGGATATCATAGCCAGATTTGGCTGTCCCAGCAGGATCCTAACTGATAATGCTACTTCTTTCAAATCTAAACCGCTCATTAAGTTCTGTGAGTAGTTCTAAATCTCGCTAATTCACTCCACCCCCTACTATCCCCAGGGCAATGGTTTAGCCGAATCCTCCAACAAGGGCCTGATAAGGATCATCAAAAGACTATTGGAGGACAACAAAAGGGCCTGGGAGTCGAAGTTGAAATTTTCTTTATGGGCTAATCGAGTGACAACGAAGAAATCCCTGGGCACCTCGCCTTTTCAGCTGGTTTACAGAGCAGAGGCGGTTTTTCCCACTCAGCTTGCCTTACCTGTGGTGAAGTTCTTTCAAGATTATGAGGGAGAGCTGGATCATATGATCAGAAGGATTCATCATATAGTAGAAGTACAACAGATCAAGGAACAGTTGAGGGACACCGCTCATAGTCATCGGCAAAGGGTCAAACAGGCTTTTGACAGGAAGGTCAAGAAGGAGTTCGAGATCGGGGATTTGGTACTTAAGTGGGATGCACCTAGACAGGATAAGGGAAAACATATCAATTTTGATGCCCTCTATATCAACCCCCTCAAAATCTATGAGGTCTTCTCAAACAACACATACCAGTTGCACGATCTGGAGGGTGAAGAGGTTTTCAACAACCCAGTGAATGGGCATTTTTTGAAGAAATGTTTTGTTTCAACCTTAGACGGCTCCTTTATTTGTAAACATTGTCCGTTAGTTATTTGTTCATTTTCTGTTTGTATATTTTCGGCTTAGTAAATGACTCCATAGCCCAATAGCAAGGCACTAAAACTGCAGAATGAGTTCTTAGAGCATCACAAGGACGACTCTATCCCCCATGGAGCCTATATGTTAGCGACAATTCTTGTCTTTGGCATCGAGATATCTAGGTCTGCAGGTTGCACAAGGTGCGTCGAGGTTAACACAATAGATCGCGCCCATAGTGTGCAGGGGAGAATAGCAGTCGTCCATCCAGAGGACGCGTGGCGCAACATCTAGTCGCGTCGGTGTTTTGGTATTTGGAAGTTCGAGGGGTGAGAGTTTCATGTTGTTCCACATCTTGAAACCCTAAATCCTGATAGCACCGAAAGTGGGGTCCGTGATATCATGAAACATTTTCAGCCATCCATCCAAAGAGGACACCTGGCGGCAAACTGATCCATCTCGGCGTTTTTCTCATCGCGATTTCAAGAAGAAAGGATCAACCCCTTCATAGTCGCGAACGCCGAAAGAACCTTTGGGAGTAAGCACAGGGCCACAGCCCGCAGTCACTTGAGAAAGGAAGAGAGTTATGCAAAGGTGTCAAGGCGTCGGGTTTTTTCACAAAAGGGAATACTGCATCCTCTAAGACCAGTTTAGCCCGACTTCAATTCTGGTCCTCGCTAAAGAATTAAATGAAGATGAACAGAGGTAGTTGAAACCTTAGCTCACTTATTGAATGCAAGGAATGGGGGTTTCGGCAGACAGTCTGCCCGAGACGGTCCTATACACTGATTTTCTCCAAAGGGTCATGGTTGGTCCTCATCTGACCAGAGAAAGTCTGCGCATGCCATGTTGGCCTTTAATGTTGCAACTATCTCCCCTGCAGAAGCCATGCGTAGTTAAGGCGGCGTCTGATGAAAGTTATCCATCGGAATTCGGCTAAAGGGACACCACGCCATGGATGACTGAACATTCCTCTTGTTAGCGATTATTTTTGTCTTAGGCGCAAAAGCACCCAGGTCTGCAGGTTGCTCAGGAAGTGCCCAAGCGTAGCACGGGAGAATCCCTGTTTTTTCGGTAGAAAGGCAAGCGAGCGGGAAAAATAGCGTTGGCAACATCCAAGATCTATTTACAAAGCAGATCGATGGTCATCGGGTTTTCGGAGCTACCGAGTTGCCCAAGGTTTAGCAAAAGAGGGAGCACCAATAGTTCAAATCATATTTGGGTCGTCCGATCCAACCGGGACAGGTGGCAGCCTGTCGGCGTATCGGGTATCGAGAGTCAAGAAGCTCTCCATCCATTGCACTTGAAAGTGACGATCAGCGAAACTCCGAAGCTCCTTTTGAACTAAGCCCAGGATCTCAACACCAGGTCATATCAACCAAGCAGGTGAAGGGGGGACAACCCCTTTATAATAGAAAATACTATCTGGGCCGTCCATCTGAAGGACGTGCGGCACGCATCCACATCATGTCGGCATTCGGGAGTTCAAGCGGTAAGAATTCCTCACCATTTTACATTTTGAAACCCCGAACCCCGATAGCGCAAAAACTCGGGCCAACAGTATTACCAGATTAGTTCAGAGCCGTCAAATCAGTGGGGAACACATGGCGACTGTTAGGCCCTCCCGGCATTTCGCCCATCGTGACTTTAAAGGAGAAAAATCCTAATCCTTTCTCATCCGTGAACCCCGAAATGCCAAAATCACTCTGACAGAGAGGCCAAAGGCACCTAATTAAGATTCGAGAGAGGGGGCGCTGTGTTCTCCAGACACTGATTCAATGTGATCTAAATCCCAATGCCAGCTTGAGGATAAACGAAGAAGAGATAAGGTGGTTGAAGCCTCGCTTCACTCATTAATTACAGGGTATGGATGTCCCGGCTGAAGTTCCACCCGAGATGGTCCTCCGTACTGACTCTTTCCATGGAAGTCGGGTTGAGTCTCCAACTCGCCAGGGAAGCCTGCACATGCCAATTCAACATTTAAGGGCTCAGCTACCCCCCTGGCGCGAGCCATGAAGAATTAAGGTAGTGTATGACAGTAGAATGCAGGCCATATGTGATTGAGGAGACGCCTTTGCTGGGCAAAATGGGGAAGAGCATATGTAGGCATTTTGGCCATTTTTTGTATCGATCGATGGTAGAGCAGAGCTCCCGATTGTAAAGTTTTAGCACAGACTCTAGTTCCCTGGTTATGTATTCACATGTAAGATTTCTTGTTTAATGAGAGACAGTCTCTTCATTCCATCTGGTTTTCATCTTATGTTAAGAGAGTTCGTGACCGATTGATTCACACAAATTATGGCAATTATGTTGTGATAAAGGATTTATTGTGGCACTATTGTTTTCTCTGGTTTTCTGTGTTTGAGCATAAGAAGATATTTCATTTAGATGTCTTCCTCCACAGTCTGTTAGGAACCTGATGTTTACTACAGACCTTAGCATCTCTTTGATATAAGTCTTCTCCCTACTCACCCTTACTACAACTCACTGTCTGAAGTTATCTAAGACCTCACTTGCCCATGCATGCCTGGCCTAGTTTCGAAGTTAGAACCACATCATTTTGAGTTAACCTCCATTTGATCACCCCATTAAACAAATCGTGACATAAACTGATGGGCATTGGGCTCTACTCTTGCTGCAATCGAGGAGTGACTTCTGACGCTAACACCTTTGATAGGAGAATTTTGCTGAGTATATAGACTCAGTCTTTGTATTTTGTAATTTATCGATGGTAGAGCAAGGCTCATGATTGTAATGTTTTAACAGACGCTCTAGTTTTCTGGTTATGTATCTATATGTAAGATTTCTAGTTTTATGAAAGACAGTTTCCCTGTTTCATCTAGTTTTCATCTCATACTGAGGGAGTTCATGATTGACCGATTCACATGAATTATTGCAGTTGCGTTATGATAAAGGTTTTATTGTGACACTATTGTATTCCCTGGTTTTCTGCGTTTAAATGTAAGATGATCTCGCGTTTAAATGCATTCTCCTACAGTCTGCTAGAAACCTGATGTTGACAATAGACCTTTGCATCTCTTTGATATAAGTCTTCCCCCTTACTCACCCTTACCACAACTCAATGTCTGAAGTATGTCCAAGATCTCACCTACCCAGGCGTGCCGGGCCTAGTTTCGGAGGCGAAACAATATCGTCTGATTTTACTTCCATTCGATCACCTCTTCCATACACAAACCATGACATAAACTGATGGGCGTCAGGCTCTGCTCCTGCAATCAATCTAGGAGTGACTTCCATCGCCAACAACTAGTTTTTGATGCCTATTATGCTCACACTCTCCAGATTATCGTATGTCACATGGGACTCATGCTATGTACTTGAATAGTGTATGGTGCCTTAATGACTATAGAAATCCTAGAACAATGAATGTCATTTGTTACGCTCACCTTAACTCCAAGTTTCCATATGTTACATTTATTCTTGTGATAACCCTATATTAGAGTGTGTTTCCTCTCTCACTCATGTTCACTCTTAGTCTGTTTATGTCAACTCATGCCTTTTTCCAATGTCATGCCAGTGTCATTAACTTCTTTCTCTTTCCTTTGTTAGAACTACCCTAACACCACAACCTCCCATATTTACCTTTTCATCTATCCTCCATCCTTTCCATAAAAGATCATGTTGCTAATCCTACCTCACTTGTGGTAAGATGCCAACCTCTGTGATGTAGGTATCTATCTAAACATGTTCTTGCATTGCTCATTGCTCATTCTTGGAATTGAAAGTATTATGAGTCTACCCCATGTATATTGGACATATTCATGATGTACTCAAAATTTTGGACATCATTATTATTGTCCTTTATGTATGCTCCAACAATTGTGCAAGTGACATCCACAAGTCTCTTCCTATTATATTAGTAATATTTCTCTTATTATTATTAAGGAAGGAGTTGATAACTATCCCTTACATACACTATGCCTAAATTATCGAGGCATCAAATAACATTATGTTTTTACAAGAATATGTGAGTCAATGTCATAACGACCCTTTAGGTTCGTAAGAGTTTCCAATTCTTCAAGGTGTTAAGAGCCATTAT
>JASDQU010338337.1:0-12531 GCA_032191745.1 Picea mariana
TTTTTTTAAATAAAAGGAAAGGTTAGCAAAATGATTTTTTATTAAACATTGTAAAGCTTAAATTATTATTTTTTCAAAGGACTTTGGTTATTATAAGCAATGGTTTTTTGGAATGTTTCTTTTAATGGAAAAGATGCAGAGTGTTAAGTTTGAAATTGAAAAGTTCAATGGCAAGAACAATTTTTAGATCTGGAAAGTTAAGATGCACGATCTGCTCATGCAACAAGGCATGGTGAAGGTGCTTTTGGGAAAAGAAAAACAACCTGCAACCATAACAGATGATTACGGGGATGAGATGGATGTGAGAGCACTAAATGTCATACGCTTGTGTTTGGTCGACGATGTTCTGTTCAATATTGTCGCGGAGAAGACAAGAGTCGGTTTATGGACGAAGCTGGAAAGCTTGTATATGACGAAATCCTTGATGAACATGATCTTCCTCAAAAGAGAATTGTATAGTCTGTGCATGAAGGAATGTACGAAGATAAATGATCATTTAAATACATTTAATACTCTTTTAGTCCAACTGACTAGTATGGGAGTAAAATTTGATTCTGAAGATAAGATAATTACATTATTGTGTTCTTTTCCCATGTCATGGGATCACTTGGTTACCTCTATTAGTTTCAGTGCAACAAATATTATTGAGTTTGATGATATTGTTGGAGCACTACGGTCTGAGGAAACAAGGAAGAAATCCAATCTAGAAACCTCTACATCTGAGGCGATGATGGTCAGAGGCAAACCAAAAGAAAGAGAACACGGTCAGAGGGATTTCTCTCGGTCAACGTCGAAGGGAAAAAAGAGCAAGTTTAAGTGTTGGTTTTGTGGCAAATATGGACACCGGAAGAAGGACTGATGGAAGAGACAACAAGCCTCCAAAGATGACCCTTCAAAAGAAATGAAGGAAGCAAATGAAACTGAAACAGGTTCAGCAACACGTTCATGTATGACTAATGAAGTTTTATCAATTAGTATTGGTTCACGTCATGATCAACAATGGTTATTAGATTCCGGTGCTTCAAATCACATGTGTCTTCATAGACACTGGTTTATTACCTACCAGTCTATAGATGATGGAATTGTTTACATGGGAAATGATATATCATGTAAAGTTGTGGGAATTGGTAGCATTCGAATTAATATGTTTGATGGAACTGTTAAAATACTAACTTATGTGAGAAATGTACCTGATCTTAGGAAGAATCTAATTTCTTTGGGAATCTTAGACATTGGAGGATATAAGATTATTGTTAAAGGTGGAGTTATGAAATTCTACAAAGGAATTCTACTGGTTATGAAAGCGAAGAAGGTTGGTAACTTGTTCTTGTTAGAAGGAAGAACTGAGTCAGATCATGTGATAGTGGTATCTGAGAAAGACAATGATTATGTTCGATTGTGGCATCAACAGATGGGTCATATGAGCGAACAAGGATTAAAGGTATTAACTGATCACAAGTTACTTCCTAGTCTAAAGTCTTTAAAGTTAGATTTCTGCAAGCATTGTATTTATGGAAAACAGAATAGGTAGAGATTTAAAACCGGAAGACACACCAGTGAAGGAATCCTTGATTATATTCGTTCTGATGTTTGGGGGCCATCCCCTACTATTTCGTATGGAGGATCATCATATTTTGTAACTTTTATAGATGATTTCTCTAGAAAGGTTTGGGTCTATATGTTGAAAAGTAAGGCTGATGTATTTATAGTTTTCGAACAGTTTAGAGAATTAGTGGAAAAGAGAATTGGTAGATCCTTAAATGTTTAAGAAATGATAATGGAGGTGAATTTACGTCAATGGAATTTGAGAACTATTGCAAGGAGTTTGGGATTGATAGGCATAAAACCACTGCCTATACTCCTCAGCAAAATGGAGTTATTGAACACATGAACAAGACTTTTCTAAAGAGAGAAAGGAGTATGCTTAGTAATGCCAATTTGTAGCAATAACTATGGGCAGAAGCAGTAACTAAAGCTTGTTATCTGGTGAATCCATCACCATCAATAGCAATAGAGTGCAAGATTCCTGGAGGTATGGAAATGTCACCCTTGTAATTATTATAATCTTAAAGTCTTTGGTTGTGAAGCCTATGCTCTAATTCTGAAACATCAACGTTCTAAATTAGATCCAAAACAAAAAAGGCTTATCTTTGTTGGATATGGTGATGGTATTAAGGCGTACAGGTTGTGGGATCCTACTTCCCACAAGATCACCATTAACAGAGATGTAATATTTGATGAATCATCTCTCATCAAATCAGATGTAGATGTTCAAATGAAACAGGAAGAAGTACCTAAGTATCAATAGATTCAGTTTGAAACTCGTTCAAATACATATGAAAGTGAACATGAACAAGTTTCTAAATATGTTCATGAAGAGGTTCCTACAAAGGAAAACATGGATGATGATGACATTCAACAGATTGTGGATGAACCACAAAATTCCCTAAGGAGGTCTACATGGGTCAGAGTTCCTCCAAGAAGGTATGATGATTTTGTCTCATCAGTTTCTTTAAGTACTAATGATGATGAACCTTTGTGCTATCAGGAAGTTGTGAAGAGTTCTAACAATGATAAATGGAAATAAGCAATGAATGATGAAATGAAGGCATTAGAGAGGAACGTCACATGGGACCTGGTAGAACTTCTAAGAGACATAAAAATTGTAGGCTGCAAGTGGGTCTACAAACTGAAGAAGGGTGTTGATGAGAAGGTGGAAAGGTACAAGGCAAGGCTGGTTGCGAAAGGATATTCTCAGAAATAAGGTATTGACTTTCATGAGATTTTTTCACTAGTTGTAAAGACTGTTTCAATTCGAATTGTGTTAGCATTAGTTACATTGCTTGATTTGGAGTTGGAGCAACTAGATGTTAAGACTTCTTTCTTACATGGATATTTGGATGAGGAAATTTACATGGAACAACCATAAGGGTTTGTTTATAATTGCAGCAAGAAATTTGTTTGCAAGCTAAAGAAATCATTGTATGGTCTAAGGCAGTCGCCCAGAAAATGGTACAACAAATTTGAATCTTTCATGGTGAGATAGAATTATACAAGGAGTGAGCATGATCATTGTGTCTACTTTAAGAAATTGAATAATGGCATATTCATTATCTTAGTATTATATGTTGACGATATGATTTTAGCAAGAAAAATCATAACTAAGATCAATGGGTTAAAGGCTCAGATGGCTACGACGTTTGATATGAAAGATGTAGGAGCAGCAAGGCAGATTTTGGGCATGGAGATATTCAAAGACAAGAGGAATGGTAAGCTTTGGTTGTCACAATAGAAGTATGTTGAGAAGATACTTTTGAGGTTTGGTATGAACAATGTGAAACCAATTTCAGTCCCTTTGGCTTCCCAATTTAAGCTTTCTTCAAGTTTATGTCCTAGTACAAAAGAAGAAAATGAATACATGTCTCAAATACCATATGCTAATGCAGTAGGAAGTTTAATGTATGTGATGGTTAGTAAAAAGCCATACATTTCACATGCAGTTGGGGTTGTCAACAGGTTTATGGAAAATCCAAGTAAAGAGCACTGGGCAGCAGTGAAATGGGTGCTTCGGTATTTGAGGGACACAAGTGATTATTGTATCACCTATAAAATTGGATGTGAGTTAGTCTATGGATATGTTGATTCTGATTTTGTAGGTGATTTGGACAAGACAAGGTTGACTTTAGGGCATGTCTTTACTCTTGCAGGTGGAGCTATTAGTTGGATGTCAAAGCTACATAACATTGTTGCTCTATCCATTACAGAAGCAAAATACATAGCCGCTTCACATGCTTGCAAAGAGGCAATTTTGTTGAAAGGTTTGTTTGGTGAGTTTGGAAGGATGCAGGACAAATTAAAGTTACTTTGTGATAGTCAAAGTGTTATTCACTTGGCTAAGAATCCAACTATTGGGGATTTCTCAAGGCTACCCAAATCAAATCAATAAAAATATATCAAATTGTACCATCATATACAGATATAGATGCCAAATCTCCTTCTATGGATGGCCTGCATTCTATTTTTAAACATCTTGAAAAAGAATCGATTCTAGTTCGCCTTAATTTCAATCTCAGTACTCCAGTCTGATTACTAGTGCCAACCACCCTAACTACTGCCACTGGGGGCAATCGTATCCTCGCGGGGAATGAAGACCCTCCTTTGAGCACACACATGCCCATCACAAAACCTACCCACATCCCCAAAAAGGATAAAGGTAGGAACCCCATGACTAAGGGAAATAAAAAGAAGGTTGCTCCACCTCCATGTGATTTGTGCAATGTTTTGGGACACCCTGCTAATAAGTTCCCTACCCAAATTGCAATATTGACTTCATGCACCCCTTGTCCTCACCTCACTAGATGAGGGAATTATAGGCAAAGCACGACACTCCTCATTATTTAATAATAATCCATATTCTATTTGTAGTACTTATGGGCATTACACACATATTTTCTCTGATCGTCTGCTTTATAAATATTCCCTTTAAGCTATCCACCAGTCTTAAGTACTTGCTTCCTCTCCAAGCATCAACATACCTACAACTTTAGAAACTAACTCTGACTCTTGCACCTACATTTATTACCTTTCATCTAATGATTCTTAGTCTTCTTCATTTGAAAAAGTCCCCAATACAACTTCAGTAGATGTACCTACAAATCCAATGGAGTCCTCATCGGTAGAAATCCTTGCACCTTCATTCTCATCCCCTCAAGATCCTTCATTGTTTGATACTACAATACCCCCTTCCTTTGCACCCTGGGCACCATCAGAGTATCCAGGATTCTCGATCGCTTCCACTAGTTCGGGTTCCTCCCATCCAACTAATAGTAAGAAGAAGGAATGGAAACCCAGTGGATCTCAAGATATAAGCCCCTTAGGATCCTACCTCCATGTTTGCAATGTAATTTGGATGGACATGCTCCCCATAATTTTCATATGTTGCCTTTGGAGTGGCCTATCACTCCTCCATCGCATCCTCTATCTCATGGGGGTTCACCTAGCATTACCTCCAATGACCTAGACACCATGTCATCCGGTTGTGGTACACTACCCTACTCCCATACCTTATAATCGATGTGGCATTTTCCACAGTGTATATCATGTCACTTATGCCTATTCCTAGCTTTATCAACTTGAAGATCGATGTGAAAACATTGCTCATGTAGGGAATGTACATTCTCCCCCTTTTATGAGGTATCCTCCTTAGAGAAAAAATCTCCACTGCATGTTTTCACATAATATATCAAGAAATGCAGTTTTGTGGATGTCGCCCTAGGGAGAGGGTGAACCACATATATCTTGTTGTTCTATGTGATTGATGTTGTGTTCTTCTTCTTTCTGTTATACTGTTATTGGATCCTTGTGTTAGATCTAAGATATAACTTGCGCAGTATAATTAAGCGAGATAAAGGATAACTAGATTTTTGTGTATTATTGTGTTGGATCCACTTTGCATTTCCTTTGGTTGTAGACACTTGTGTCCTGCAACCCCCTATTGCTACTTCGGGTGAGACTACATCTGCTTTGCAGGTGTTTTCGAAAAGGCTGGTATTTAGGGCTTGTAGGTGCGTTGTTAGAGTTGAACCCTGGGTCTGCCCCTGTGCCAACAAATGGTATTGTTGCTGGGACCACGATCTTCTTGAGGTAATGTTAAGGTGGTTTCCATCGAAGACATAGATTCAATAGTGGATAGAAGAACAAGAGAAAGACTTCATTGAAGCTCAGAATAAGAACCCTAATATTAGCACACAGGAGTGGTTGGGAAGGTATATATTTACTGATATACACGAGATTTTCTTTAGGGAATTCATAAAGAGATATATGAGTGGCTAGTCAGATTAGAAGATATCCAGTTTGAAATAAGATCTAGACCACTTGTGGCTTGGAAGTTGGAGCTTATCAAGAAGGTAAAGGGATTTGATAATGTCGTATCTAGAGCAGTAGATCACTGGTTTGATAGAACCATTAGAGGGTACATTACCGAGTTTGTTATTGACAGAGTAGAGTCATATATCCAAGAAGAGAGATATTTATTTAAGAGACCTAGAGGAAATGTTTTACAATTTTTGAAGTTGAAGATCAAGATGTTATTGCATGAGAAGAACATCTTGAAGATACAGTAATTGGCCATATTGAAAAAACTAATGTTCAAGAACTCAGACAACGACAACGACACAGAGGTCGGACACACGCATAGTGGGAGAACCTTCAGAGAGGTTCCTTTGGTAAACCGTTTTGAGTAGAGCCATGAGCCACTAGCACAAGACGAAGGGTTCTACAGTGGATAAGAAGAAGAGTTGGTGAACGAGGAACATTCAGATTTTGCTAGGGCAGAGGAAGGGAATACTAAATAACCTCATCTAGAAGAGTCAAAAACTTCAATAACTTCTCCAACTATTGAAGTAAGTACTATTACTTCTCTTGTTGTTTTAGCAGCATTACGTAACCAGAGTAGTCAGAGTTATAAGAGCACTCAAAGCACTATTACCAGTGGTTCAATACATACTCAATCAAGAAATCTAGGAAGATCTATGTCAGATGAGATGAGGTTACCCACCTTTAGGGGAGATGGATCTAAATATCCTGATCAACATTGTTTCTTATGCGAAGTTGTATGGAGTATTAAGAATGTCACTGATGGATATGTTAAGAGATCTCAGTTTAGTACTACCCTGAGAGACTACGAACTCATTTGTTACATAAAATTTGTCCAAGGAGTTACATAGCCTAAATCACTTAATGACATTAAGACTGCATTGATTTTCGAATTCAAGAAATCCAAGTCGGAGTCGCAGTGAATTACAGAGCTGAAATAAATCAAGTAGAGAGTAGTTGAACCTTTGTGGGAGTTTGATCAGAGGTTTAAGACCTTGACATGCCATTTGAGTTTTCAGATTCCAAACAAACAAAATAAAGAATGGTTCATTGCTTCCCTCTTTCCACACATCAGAGTCCCTCTGATGCAACAGAAGATCACTTTGCAGGATGAGGTGTTGGAGATCGCCATGAAACTAGAATCAGCCCGTATGGGAGAATCCAACTCAGGTATGAGTCAAATTTTGATTCAACTAACTAGATTATCTATACAGGTCAAAGATATGAAGAAGGATAAGGGAAAATATAAAAGAGATGACATATGGTGTATCTGATGCAAATCAGAAGGTCATGACAAGGAGCATTGTCCCCTATTTCATGAGTACTTGGCTTTTGGAGCTCTAAGCCCTTTGAAGAAGGTTACTCTCCCCTAGTGAGAGGTATGTAGAAATGGACATCGCCCTGGGGAATGCTATTACATGCGAAAATATGTCCAGACACCTACCAACCTTTACTGCACATTCTGTAAATCTGTGGGGTATGATGAGAAGGACTATAGGGCTTATGACCTCTTGCATGAAAGATCAAGAGAGACATATAAAATTCAAGGCAAAGTACAACAGGAAGGAAATACTACGCAGTTTAACTCTCCAGGAAGAGAAAACTTCAACCCTCATGGTGGATTCATAGGAAGAGGAAGAGGAGCATGGGTTGAGGTAGAGGACATATCAATTTTTATAACTGTGCATAGCCAGAACACTTGGCAAGGGACTGTCAGAACCCTTGTACCACTTGCAGCTATTGCAACTCATTTGAATATGTTATTGAATATTGTCTTGTGTTTTTAGCCAAAGTTCAGGAGATACAAGGAGGAAACCCACAAGTACAATTAATCTCAACAGAACCTCATGGAGAGGATCCTAGAGCCATTTTTATAACTAGAGGAGGCATTGCTACAGGAGAAGACAGGGTGACTCCATCAAAGACTACAGAAGAATCAAGGGTTAGAAGAGCTGCAGAGAAGAAACAAGAGTTTGATCCGAGAAAAGAAAAGAATATATTTGAAGAGGCAAGAAGAGAGTTTGGAGGAGATCAGGATTCTTCATCAAAGGCACAACCAAAAGTGATAGAATGTGGAATGCCCTTAGCATCCGATCGGTCTGCATCATCAGTAGAAGGAAAAGAGGTAAGCAAGCTTGTCAGTTTCTTATATACATTCATTGATTTGATTAAGGATGAAATATCCATACAAGAACTAAAACACTTGATATGACAGTATGAACCAGGGAAGGTAGACCCTTTGATAAATAGAGAAATACATCAAGTATCCAAAAAGAGAAGGACAAATAAGGAACTACACCTTAATGCTCATATTGGAGATTATGATATAGATTATGTGGTCCTCGACTTGGGATCAAAAGTCAATGTTATGACGAAGCAGACTTGGGAACTGATGGGAAAAACTAAGTTAATTTATTCTCCTATCAGGCTTAGGATGGCTAATCAACAGGCAGTAAGCCCGTTTGGGAGACTATATCATGTCCCTATGGACATCGACAGGGTAAGGACATTTGTGGACTTCGAGGTGATTAAGATAGTTGATGATAGTTGTCCTTATCCTGCGTTGTTAGGAATTGATTGGGCTTTCAACAATTCCATTGTTTTTGAATTAAAGAAAATAAGAATGACATTTGAAGGTGATGGACTTAGTGTCATTGCACCTTTGTATCCTGATGAAGGTCGCAGATACACAAGACCCATCAGAGAACAAGACCACATATATGAGCTAGAGAATATATATAAATTGACAACAAGACAACAAGATTACATTAATCCTACAACAGATGGGAATTTAAGCTAGCGAAGTGACAATGCATTCTCATCGGGCTGAGAAGAAGCACTGGAGAATTGGTAGAACAAAATGTATGAAGTTTCTGCGTGGAGGTGTGCCATATTGACTAGGGAAGTTTGCTAGATTGACACAGAAGTAAGCAATCTGCTCACATTTGATGGTTTAAATCATTTAGAAATATTCTTATCAGAATTTGAAGAAATTGTATCAGTACAACATAGATTGTTGGCACTAGATGATGATTTTAAAGAAACGCCAGCAAGATGGTGGGGGACACATAAAAATAACATCGCGAACTAGGTGCAATGTCGCACTCTGATGGCAACGCGATTTTCTGAACAACTAGAAGGGTGCAAATTTCAATACACAAGTCAAAGTTGTCTGAAGGACCTTGTGAAAAGTTGTGGGGAGGCCTGGAGCATCATTCCTCAAGAACAATGGGTGCATAAGTTCATCAACACTCTGGACACAACACCTATCAATTGGTATCTTCAAGAAGAACTGCGCCTCACCACTTTAGATTGGTATGGTATGACTTAGAACTTTGTAGTTACATTTTTATTTGAAAGTCAGTACCCCTCAGTAAATCAAGCTCTACAGTAGTAAGACAAAAATTCTTTGAGGAGGCACCTAACCTCCCTGTTGAGCGAGAAGAGGATGAATGGAATGTACCTCTTTAGATATTGTAAGGTTGTTACAATATCAATGCTGATGAAGACGATGATCCTAGGAATGTGAACATCACAGAAAATGAAGGACAGAGAGACATAGAAGGACCATGAGTTGAACTACCTTTCATTGGATAACTGATCAAAATCAATAAATTTAACATTGCAATAGATGAAGCACCTAAGTTTTCTAACGTTGGAGCTTATTGGGATGTTGCGACTATTGATAAGATCACATAACTACTGCATGAATATCGGGACTTGTTTCCAACCAAGTTCATTGATATGAAGGGAAATAAAGGGTCCATGGGAGAGATGAATATCCCCTTGAAACTAGATGCAAGTCCAGTTAAGGAGAGACCCTACATATTGAACCCTAAATATAACCAGAAAGACAATATTTAATTAGACAGAATGTTGGAAGCAAGAATCATAGAACCTGTTGAAGAGTCAGAAAGGATTAGCCCTATGGTGGTCCAAGATACAAAGACATGAGATATCAGGATCTATGTAGATCTCAGGAAGATGAATGATGCATTATTGCATGACCCATTCCCTACACCATTTACTGACGAAGTGTTGGATAATGTGGGAGGACAGGAGGTATATTCCTTTACTTATGGATTTTCAAGTTATCACCATATCAGGATTGCTAAGGAAGATCGCCATAAGACCACATTTGCAACAGAATGGGGATCCTACCAGTATACAATGATGCCTTTTGGATTGAAGACTGCACCAACCATATTTTCTAGGGTGGTGGTCGAAGCATTCAAGGAGTTTTTACATAAATTTTTGGAAGCATATTTTGATGATTGGACTATTTTTAGCTTATTGCAAAATCACATTGAATGTTTAAGACTAATGTTGGATAAGTTTAGGCAATGCCATATTTCCCTAAACCTGAAGAAGTGCATATTCTTTTCACCCTTTGGAGTGTTTATAGGGCATATTGTGTGTAAGCAAGGGTTGTTGTTAGACCCTGCCAAGATCATCTACCTCCCCTTACTTCGACTAGACAATTGCACACTGTGCTGGGACATACTGGATACTACATATAGTTCATTAAGGGCTATGCATAGATTAAAACACCCATGGAGAAGATTTTTAAGAAATATTTCTAGTTTCAATGGACAGAAGAATGCTAGTAGAGCTTCGACACACTGAATCAGAAAATGGTTACTGCGCCTATTCTGTTTTTCCTAGATTGGAGCAAGGAATTTCATGTCCATGTCAATGCCTCATCTATTGCATTAGGAGAAGTGTTAGCATAACCAAGAGCAGGAGATGTTGAACATTTGTTAGCCTTTGCTAGCAGGAAGCTATCTAATGCTGAGATAAACTACACTACTACTGAAAGAGAAGGTTTAGCCATGGTGTACATGTTGCAGAATTTTTGACACTACTTGTTGGGAGGACACTTTAATATGTTCACTTATCATTCTACATTGAAATACCTAGTCAACAAGCTAGTGTTGGGGGGAAGAATATGCATATGGCTACTGCTATTCCAAGAATATGATTTTGAGATTGTGGTCAAGCCAGGGAGAATGAAGAAGGGACCGAATCACTTGTCCATATTAGAGAATGGAGAGGAACCTACTAGTTTGGAGGATACACTACTAGATGTACAATTGTTGGCCATCATAGAGGTTGATGATCACTTTGCCAAGATAGTCCAGTTCCTGTCTACAAGAATGGCACCTCGCGAATATACAATTATTTAGAAGAAACAACTCGTAGTTCGTGCTGCAGATTTTTCACTTATAATTGGACAACTATACAAGATGGGACCTGAGGATATTTTGAGATGTATTATGGAGTCATAGAGACCACTAATTCTAGTAGAAGCACACGAAGGCATCGCAGGACGACACTACACAATAAAAGAAACAACGCAAAAGGTTCTTAGAGCTAGCCCCTGGTGGCCTACTTTACATAAAGATGCTAAGGATTACTACAAAGCCTGCAATGTATGCCAAAGAGTTGGGGAACCTTCTAGAAGATATGAGATACCTTTATCACCTCATCTGAATTTATAAGCATTTGAGAAATGGGCCATTGATTTCGTGGGACTAATCAAATCACCAGGAAAGTGCACAGGAGCCAGATACATCATCATTGTGATAGAGTATTTGACTAGATGGGAAAAAGAAAGAGAAGTTAAGGACTGCAGTGCAACTGCAGCTACGCGATTCATATTCGATAATATTATAACAAGGTTTGGATACTCGAAGACCCTGATGAGTGATCAAGGTACACATTTTATTAATAAGACCATTGAAGCCTTGACTCAGGAATTTGAATTCCACCATCATAAGAGTACTCTTTACCATCCACAAGCAAATGGTAAGGTCGAAGATTTCAACAAGATCTTGGAGACATCGTTGACAAATATTTGCAGTGTGAACAAGGATGACTGGGATTTGAGAGTACTAGCAGTGCTATGGGCCTATAGAACCACTTACAAGAAGATGAAAATGCAAACTCCCTTTAAGTTTGTTTATGGCCTAGAAGCAGTTGTACCTATTGTTAGCACTAGGAATCACCTTCAGATTGCAGGGAAGGCAAGCCTAGTACCCATCAGGTTATATGTGAATGTAAAGAGTTTTTGAGGGGTCAAATGGATAAGACTCAAGATCATAATGTTCCAACTCAGAAATTAGGGCTAGCATGCACAAACAATCAAGGTCTTGGCTAACTTCAATCAGTAAGTGGGAGTAAATATGAACAGAGGGAAGACTTCAGTGAGAGGAATGTAGAGATTGTTGTAAACATCAGGTCTACAGACAACCTAAGGAAAAAAGACTCTTAACACAAGATATTCTTGAGTTCAAAGTTTAAGGACACAAAAGAAACATCATAATAATATTATAATCAAACATACATGATAATATCACCACAAAAATTCATGTGAATCATTCAAAGCATGAACACTTTAGCATCAGAAGCAAGTAAGTTGGAAAAAGAAGTTGATTTCTATTAACCAAGATGTCTCAAATCAAGTACATAACCAGTTCACAGTAACTTGTTAGGATATTTAGACACTTAGGAGTTAGTTAAGATCTACTTGGTCTAATATGTCGTTAGGTAAAAGTGTGTTTCTTTAGTATGCATTAGTATGCATTTGTATTTAGGCAATCCGACAGTTACGATATGTTCCCGACATAGAGTGATCCGATGGTTCATGCTCTCCTC
>JASDQU010338342.1:0-12531 GCA_032191745.1 Picea mariana
AATCAGAATATAGGTCCCAACTATTATGGTCAAACCAATCAATTTATCTTGTTATATTGGATCTAATAATGTAGATAAAAATAATTCTCTCATAGGATCCATGGCCTAAAGTAATGATAGATATGTTCTAAATAACACAATAATGCATAAGCACACCATAATCATGATAAAGGAAATGGAAGAGATATGAGCTAAGGAATTTTACTTTGGGTGTAATAAAAAATGGTATTGGTGGAAAAAATGTTCCAAAAAAAATATTATTCACCTCAAGAATAATGACAAGGATGAAGAGGAACCTCAATAGGATTTGTGAGAATAGTTTGAGTGCTCATTAAATAATGAAGGAAAATTTGTTATAGTTGTATTGGTCAATGTAAGAATACAAAAAAATGGTTTGTCCCACAGCCTATAATTCATAGTTTGTTAAAAAAATTGATGCTTGTCTACCAAAAATGAAATTCTATCCTTTGTAGAGGATTTTGAAATTTTACTAGTACAAAGCCTATAGATGACACTTAATACTAGATAGACTTTGTAGTACACGAAGAGATGAAATTAATGAAAAACATGCATATTGTGAGCTTCCTCTTTCTCCATTGGATAGGGATAAGAGTCTAGGGCCTCCCAAACCATGTCCAAATCTAGAGGAATTTGATGAACATATTCTTTTTCTTTGTTTTCCATAGGCATTTAACCGACATACTTCTTGGCATTGAAAGCAACATATTGAAATCTCTTTGACAAATTTGATATTTTCTAGTGCAACATATGCACTCTTTCTTTAAAGCATTGATTTTCCTCTTATGTTGTAATAGAGACTCCATGATAAAAATAGACCCTGCATTATGATTATCTTCCTGAACATGGATTCTACTAATAGATGAGAAGATAGAGGCCTGGTTCTTAGCAATTAGGTCCTCCTATTTATGAAGAAATTGTTAGATTTATATTATTTTACAATAGGGGTAGTGTCCAGGTTGGCTATGGATCTCCATGCTACCTATAAACTAGAGATATTACAACCAATTTGGGTGAATAAAAGAAAATTTTCCTTCAATACACCCCCCTACGTGGGACTTTAAGATTATGTTTTTTGTACTTTCTCTTTGTTGGGCCAATTAGTCCCTATATGGAACTTTTATCTTGTGTGTTATGAACTTTCTCTTTATTGGTCTAATTAGTCGCTACATGGGATTTTTAGCTCCATGTACACTTTCTCTCTATTGGTTCAATCGTACATCTACAAAATAGAAAAATATTTCTTAAGTTTACCTAGGACATTTGAAAATTCCATATTAATCTAACTTTTGAGAATATTCAATATGTGGATTTATTGTTTTTCTTATTGGATTTGGGGAAATGTCTCTTGGGATTTCTAGGGTATTATGTCAAAACCTAAAAATAATAATTTTCCTTCAACTCTATAAGTTTTAATAGAGGCTACCTATTCAACTCTGTAAGTTTTAATGGAGGCTACCTATTCATATATGAAGGCGGAAGGAGGTGGAAATTAGATGAATATGAGGGAAATGGAGGCTACCTATCCATATATGAAGGTGGAAGGAGGTGGAAATTAGATGAATATGAGGGAATATATGTTTTTTTCCATTTTTCAAAAAAACTTGTAGGTTACCAATTCATGTACGAAGGTATGCATGAGGTGGAAATGAGATGAATATGAGGGAATTTATGTTCGTTTTCCTTGTTCAATATGGTTTAGCACGTGTTTTTGTTGTTGTCGAGATTTGGTGGTCCATGCTTGTCATGGTGTAGCCTAGAATTTGGTGGATGGTGTGTTCTTGTCATGGGTTTTTTAGATGTATTATCAACTATGATATATGGTTGTGGTTATCTTGGTTGTTGTGGTGCACTATGGAGTTTCCTATATCTGGTCTCTAATATGGTGATTGGTCATGGTTTTCTTAGAGATCGTGGTGTACTCTTGAATTTGGTGGGCCGTGAATTGTGCTCATTGTGTCATAGCCTAAAATTTTGTGGGTGCTCTATGTTTCCCATGGATTTCATGGTTATGGTCTCGATTATGGTTTTTTTTTGTGGTTGTCTTGGTGATCATGGTGCACTCTGGAATTTGGTTGTTGTTCCATGTTTTTCAGTCCTCTCTTGGGTTTGGTCTTGATTATGGTGTTTTGTAGTGGTTGTCGATGTGTGGTAAAACATTTCATGGAGGAGGGTTGTTTTTTCATAGGATTGTGGGTAGTTTCATTTCTACCTCTTTCATACACTGGTAGATTGGTTGGAATTGTTGGTATTTGGCACATAGAAAGGGATGTGTTTTCCTTGTGATAGTGTTCTTCAAATTGGATTTCTCCATATGTGTTTTCTTTTTGATTTGGTCTTTAGAACATAGAAAAGTATGTGTTTTCCTTGTTAACATGTTTTTTGGTTTGGATATATCCTTGTGTGTTTTCTTTTTGTATGTGATATGGGTTTCATGTTGTTATGTCCCATGTTCAACCCTAGGTTTCTTTGATTCCTAAAAAACTATTACTGTTTCCCTATAGTATTGGGGTTTAGGATGTCCTTGTGGGAGTTGACAATGCAACACATGGGGGTTTGCAAAAATTAGAGGCGTTTTGTGTCATGTGGTTCCTCTTCCTTGAGTAGAGGATGCCTAGTTGGGTTATCCTAGTATAGTATTTATATTTTTCTATACCATTTCTAGAAGTTATGGCATTGCTCAAGTTCAAGTGAGAATTTTTTGTTTAGGTTCATTTTGCACAAATCCAACAAACAACAACTTTAATACTATTTGTTTCTTAGATCCATATGATAAATTTATCATGTCCTTAGTGTTTTCACATTTTCAATATGTCCTTAATATGTCCAAAATCAAGAGGGATGTCACATTAAATTAGGTGGTTGACCACTAATATTGGTAATTGCACCCTAGTCTAATTGTGCATCCAAAACTAAAGATATAAAATTTTTATTTAGAACTGTGAATATGATGATGGACTACTAACTAACAACACATGCACATGCAACTGAAGGTACAACCAAATAGGTACCTGTTAGATATTTCTTCGTCGAGTGAGGAAATATTAGGAAAAATAGAGGTTGGAAATGCGACTGCATCTAGTAGATATGATAAGCAAATAAGGACCAGAGGTGAAAACATCAGAATAAAATTTTGTAGATGCATGAAATTTTTTCTTGTCGAAGGAGGATCATGCTCTTATGATGATGAGAGAATAGGAGACATAGATGTTCCACTCAGGTATAAACATCTGGTGAAGCAATGGGTACCTAAGGAACTACCTCCTATAGATGTTGACTTCGTTGTCAGCAATAGGAAATATCGCATTGCACCATCCTCCCTGCATGGCTTGGGGATATTTTCCATGGATGGAATAATTGTAAAATACAATACAATAACTAAATTGATGGACTATGTCAGACCATGTTACAATTATAATGATTGGATGCGGTTGGTCTGGTACATATGAAGTATGCAGAGATATGCACTCACCGCAAATTATATACAACTAATAAACATGATTAAAAATAAGGGAGTGACTATCTATATTGATGGAAGGCCTAAAGCGTCCAGCAATATCGCAGGGATTATAAACAATACATGACCTGGGACAACAAACAAACAACCAAATTGCATATTTGAGGGACGTGAAGAGAATCAGGTCGTCCTGTGCACAATAAAAAAGATAGCTCCCGAGGAAGAGTTATTAGTGGATTTCATTTGAATTGAATAGAAACATTGACTAATAGTGTGTAGGTTCTTATGCAACACCTCTTTAAGAAACCTCTACTTATTGCATTATCTTTTTTTTATTAGCTTTAACATTGTTGTAAATATTATGTTTAACATTATTTTTTTGTTATCATTAACAATGTTTTAAATATTTGGGGGTTCTAATTATATTTTAATGTGGCAGGATGATCGTGGAAAAGGGTCAGCCGCAAAACATGTAAATGATTATCAATTTCCACTTTCATTTTACGTTGTTTTTATTATTTGCTTATATAATTTTATTGAAATAACATTGTTTTTGCTGAAATTATATGTAGTCAGCAAGCCATGTAGATCATGATTCTGCCGATGAGGAGGGGTTTTATTCTTACGCTCATCCGATGCTATTATTAAAAAAATATATCATTAAAGCTAACAAGGAACTTGTTAGCTTGTTAGATCGTCCAGAACAAACCCCAGACGTCAAAGAAAGGATCAAGCTCCTTATGTCACAACTTAACACATATAAGGTAATAACCATAATTTTTTTTTTTTTAATTCAATCATATGTTCAGTTATGATACTTTGTTCTTTAACTTTTACATTATCTCACAAAAAAACATTTTCTTTTTTATAAAGGAATATTGGAGCCTATTTATCCCAGGGTTGGTAGTAGTGGTGCTACAGAGATGCTATAGAGTCCTGATGTGGGTAGTCATACAGATGCTAGAGCACTATTTACTTCTCCATCTTCCACACCTCATTTATATCGGAGCCATGACACGCACCAACAGACATCCACACCTCGATCATAGTCTAGAAATTGTGGCAGAGATGAGGATCATAGTGATGTGGTTGAGATGATTGCATTTCCTAGAGCTAGACGTGTCCCAAGCACGAGGACCCTTCCATGCACATTTTTGGTCGACAATAATGGACTTCCATTAAAACAATCAAGACTCCTAGGTAGTTTTAATTCATATTTTAATCATTTAATGTTGTCCTCATACATAAATCATCTAGATTATTAATTTTAAATTAATGATCATATCTTTTGTGTGTAGGAAACGACCTTTTTTATAGGCACGTAGAGAGCAAGGCCTTGTCTGTTTTTGGGGAAACCTTATGCATGAGGTGGAATTTCTAGAATTCCAACCTCAAAAAGGAGCTTATGGATTATCTTGAAGGCCTCTTTGATGTAGACACGTTCAATACAAAAGCGATCACATCTGCAGTAGGTGAATATTTAAAATATACTCGGGATGTTTATAGACGAAGCTTGGTAATAAATCCTAGGTATGAGCATCCTCCCTCAATTTCAGAGAGGGAGTGGAAGGCGATCATTGATGATGCAAAAGAGAAGATTTTGAAAAAATCAAGAGAACAAATAACTGGTACACCAAGGTAAATTACAAATTTTTGAATTCCATACTAGCTCTATTTTTCTTTAGATCTAAATCAAAGTGTGGTTATATATAACATACTTGAATACTTTGATGATAGGTTGCCTGACACTTCAAAGGAAACCAAAGCAAGGATTGCCAAACATGGCCAACACAAGCTAGGCCAGGGTGACTACTCGAGGTAACAGTCATGAATCGTAAGTACTCGAACATCTTAAGAATATTATTTGTATCACCTTACAACTTTAAGGTAATTGCAACGAAAAACATTAAAAAACCATACCCTTATGCAATGCAGGGTGACGACTTCGGAACAAAAACCATGGAGGAAGACCTCCAACTTGGTTACAAGTACAATTATAAAGCTGTGGTTGATCTTAGGAAAAGCATGGGGAAGACCCCAAGATCTAATTTGTGGGATAAGGTAAATAAAAATCAGTCCACATTAACCTTTCGTTACTTATAAAATATGTAAATGTTTGATATCGTCCATAATTTAATGTCTTAATTTGTTTTAATCAGGGGAGAAACACTATCAACGAAACCATTAGTATTGAACAACATAGTGTTGATAGTGAAACACCACCAGAAGATCATGGTGCTCCCCAGCAGTCCCATCCCAGTGAGGTGAAGCCCTAAGATGTTCCTGTTATTGAGGCCCACGACGGTAAAATTTCTATATATTAATCATATACTTAATAATTTTGTACTTATAAATTTTGACGTTTCAATGGAAGAGAATGTCATAGATGATCATTCTCAAACTGAAGATCAAGTGAATAGGCCAGAAGCCATTCCAACGATGCCGACTAGAGGACCTGGTAAATAATTACATTGCAGAGTTTTTTTTTAATATTAATGAACTACTTCAATGATATTTAAAAATTGGCCATATAAATTTAATATTTTTTATTTTTTTAGGTGATGGCCCCTCACAGTAGCATCCACGCCGTGGGTATGAGACCAGATGTACTCAACTTGAAAGGATTGAAACAACATCATCTGTTGATGAGAACCCAATAAACGAAGACATGGACATGGATGATTTGCTTAAGAACTGGAAAGCAAAAAAGAAGGCTAAAAGAAATTCATGATGTCATGTAATAATTTTATAAGACAATTAGATGTACATTATATAGCTGATAATATACACAAGGATATTTCTATGGCTTGTATATATCTGTGAATGTAATTTTGTTATACACTTAATGACAAAGAGCATTACAATTATTTTCATTGTGTCATGGACATGGTGTTGCTACTCAAAATTGCCTCAAAGCCTACTTATTCATTCCTCTATGATATGTACAATGATGTTGAACCTTCCACAAATCATTGCGAGAAGAAAAATAAGCCAAGGATAGGAACCCAAGGATTTCAATGTTAAGTTCTTGTGATTCCACAAGGTGTGATACAAAGAGAAATTGTTTCCATGCATAAACATGTTAAATACCTTGATTGAGAATGCGGATGTAACAAGTTGAACATTGAAATCATAGAGCGATGACATAATCGAGAAATATGGGTGGTCATATATATTTAGCTATTATTCAATCATTTAACCTTTTAATGTCTTTGAAAAATGCACATTTGAAGGGTGGTCACCTCCACGACAAAGTTAATTTCTAAAAGTTCTTTTTTAGTTGTTTGAAGAATATTCCATGTCCCATAAGACCAGTTACAGTCATTTATGGATTAAGAACCTTATTTTCATCCCTTAATCATGGTCAGGGCCCGAAGACCCATCCCGGCTACACAAAAAATCCTAATGGAAACCCTTTCTCATTCATATGAAAAATATCCCTTTTAAAGGGATGATGTTGTAGTTAAAGGACTTGATCATACTTTATGGATTAAGGACCCTATTTTCATCACCTAATCATGGTCAAGGCCCCAACATAAATCCCTACTACACAAAAAATCCTAATGGAAACTTCATCCAATCCGTATGCAAAAGATCCCCTTTAAATGTCTCATGTTGTAGTTCATGGCTTTAATCATGGACTATTAACCCAATAATATTTTTTCAAGGCCTAATTCCTTGGATTTATCTCCCAACCATGGCTAAATCCTTCATAGACATCTTTGATACACAAAATATTATAACAATACTCGTATCTCACTCAAAGGTTCATGATTCCCTATAGACAACATGTTATGTTGCATATCTTCATGATTCAAGTATTCTTTGGATTATGTTGCATATCTTCATTTACTTTCTTCCCTTCCCTTCTTCCAGGCAAAAACCCTTTGCAATGCACTGCAAATCAAGTGCCAACTCTCTTGTTTGTTGAACCTCAGAGCACCAGTTCTGATACCATGTAGAAATTTTAGCTCAGATATATACTAAGTCATAAACATATTTCAACCGCCTATAAAGCTTCAACAATAAATCAGAAATACTATATGAAAGAGATATGAAACTAAAATAACAGCAGAAATAATAATGAACAACAAAGAAATCACTCCATATAACACTAGTAATTTATGGACAATGCCCCTGGAAAAAACCCAACTTGGGAAAACCTGTTCAAGGAGAGTTTTCTTATTGAGCTCAGAGAAATTTCATATTATATTTTACAACAAAAAGTAATCAACAACAACAATTCTTGAAAAATGTGCCAACAAACCTCCTCTATTTGTGTGCTAAAATGTACACAAAACAATCCCCATTTTCTGCAATGTATAGTCCTTTAACAACAAATAAAATCTTGATATATGTGCACATTAGCAATATTGTTTTGCACTAATTTCATACATCCAAACACTTAGAAAATTGTTCCATCCTCTTGCCTCAATTTTTGTGCCTCTATGTTGTTGTACGGCCTCTAAACAGTGATGTACGACCTCCCATTTCACTGTTGTCAACTCAGCATTTAATGTTGTAATTTCTAGAAAAACGTGCCCTCTTCACCTCTTGAAAATCATGCCCTCCTTTAGTTGTACGAACCCTCTCCTTCCTTGGAAATCATTCCCCTCCTCTAGCTGTATGAACCTCCCTCTTTCCCTTGGAGAATGCACCCTCCTCTTGTTGTTACTCTCACTTCTCCATGAGCTCAATCTCTTTCTTGAGAAAAGTGACTCTTCACCTTCCTGCTCAAGCTCTCCTCAAAGTGTGTACCCTCTCTCCCTTAAGTGCTTCCTTTATGCAATTTCCAATGTGTAACTCCTTTAACACTTGGTCTCCCAATGAGATTGATGGTCAAGATCTAATATTTCCCTCATGAGATCAATGGTCATGACTTAATCATTCGTTGAGGTCACTTAAGTCACTAAAGTGATTGACAACCTCATAAAGTCACTTTTACACATTAAAAAATAAAAGCTCAACTTAACTTTATAAAATTTCTTTATAAATTCACTAGGGAGAAATGTGCTTGGTCACTTCCGCATGTTGGGCGCTGCCTATGCGAAAGTACCTCAGAGCTACCAAATCTAACATAAAGTGCATATAACGAAGCATTCTATGTTTTATTACCTAAATTGTTGTCAAGTGACTATATAAGAGAAGTGAATAAGTGGAGGGCTATTTCATGGCACTTGTTTGTTTATGTGATCATACCCGTGTATACATATATACTTACCTATATGCATAAACATTTCACAACCTTTAAGAAGACTAATCTTTATTTATTGGGCATAAACCTGGTCTTGGCCTTGAAATATTTTGAAGGCAAAAGTGAAATGTTATTTCAGTAGTTCTTCATTGGTGGTGTTGAAAATCATGACATGGTCTTACCAAGGTTGAACTCAAATTTCCTAGCCTTTCCCAAAAATGTAATAACAATCATATTTCACTATTCTTGTAAGGAGACTAAGAGGATTTCATCATCTATGAGCAATAGGGTAGATATCATGTCTCCATAAAAACCTCTACAAAAGAAAGTCATGGATATCCTGTGAGAACCATATTTAGGTACGATAACTATGCCATATAGTATCATACTCTTGATAAAGAATCCTAATTATTAAAGTTGTTCTAGTAAATTCAAGAAACATTGTCAGGAGATTTTGAAAGTTCACAAAACTAAACGGGGTTGGTGTGCTATTCTTTGCATGCCACAATTGTATGGCCAATGTGAGGATGTGTTTAAGAGAAAGGTAATCTAGATTCTTTCTCATCCCTTGGATTTGAAGCTACTCACTGTAGGTTAGTGGAAAAAATTTGTAGAGACTATAAAATCTCATGAAACTTGTTGGAACCTGTGGAAACTTGCTAGAACTTTCATAGAGCTTGTGATTTTGACCCCTAATAGGTAAACACGGACCCCACATGAAAAGCACTTGGAGAAAGGGCTTAGACAGGGTTTTGGAGGGAAAAAAATACCTTGAACTCCTCTAATGAAACCCTAAAGTCATTTAACTCATTTTCTCATTTATTCTTAAGTGATTGTGTTTCAATCTATAGTGTGACTGTGAACAAGGAAACTTGTTTCAGTGGGGTTTGCTATAATACCTCCAATCTCATGCTTTGATATCTCCTAAAATGCATTCACACTCTCATGCTTCAAGATCAAATGAAGGAAACAAAATAAATGATACCCAAGATTGGAGACATTGTCTATTTTGAGTTTATGATTATGTCATGATTTATGTAGTACAATAGTTGAATTGTTGAACTTGTTATTATTTGATGGATTCCAAGCTATTTGAAATTTAGATTTATGGTTCAGTTTTTGAACAAATTTCAAGTGCCAAATTTTATATTATCATATTTGATTAGATGAATTGACGGATAAACTGTTGTTTTATAGATTTATGGACGAAAATGTCATATTTTTTTTTGCATAAAATTTCTTGTATTTTGAGAGTTTTTTTTAATTAAATTTGATTTTAATTTTCAATTTAGAGTTTTTTCAAGTCTTGTTGAGCCGTCAAGTTTTGCCCAGTCCCAAGCTAGCCAAGTTTTTGTTGAGTCTGAGTATCACAACCTTGGTTTGAAGCAATGTTGTGAGACATGCTGAAGGTCTGTGAGTTTGTTGGGTCAACGCTGAAATGAATAACCAGTGAAAAATTGTTGTGAAACTTTCCTATAAATGAAACTTGCCAAAACTTGTTGAACCCGACTCGAACTTGTTAGACTTGTTGAAACCTAACAAAACTTGCCCATTAAGCAAAGGTGGATCCCACATGGAATTGACTTGGAGAAAAGGCCAAAATGTGTTTTTTAGAGAGAGAAATATGAGCAGGAACACATCAAAGGAAACCCTAAAGGAATATAACCCAAAAATAAGATGCATTTCACTCATTTGGTCATTTTATCTTCATTGATTTGAGTTTGCAGTTGGACTGTGAACACTGAAATGTTTTTTAGTAGGTTGTGTTATTCTTGTTTGGGGTTCAGTTGGAGTCTTGAGAACACTTGTATTTGTGGGCTAGAGACCGAATAGGAGGTGGAGAGCCAAGATATATACATGTTAGATCTTCAGTTTCAATTGCATTCCGATTTTGAAGAAAGTATTCTGATTTTCAGCAAAATTGATTTTGGAGATTTCATCTTCATTTCTAATATCAACCTACAATGATATACTCTTCTCTTCTTTTTATTGAATCTTGACTAACCATGGCTCCTAAGTCCAAAAGGTGGTTTGATCAAGCATGATAACATGCCTTCAAACTTGAATCGAATGATGACAAGAAGCTCAAGTGCAAACACTATAACCACAGTATGAAAGGGGGGGTACAAACAACCTGAAACACCACCTAGAATGAATTCGTTGCAAAGATGTCAAAGTCCCATGCAAGCTATTTGATTTATGTTTAAGTTTTTGAGAACAATTTTAAGTGCCAAATTTTTTGTTATCATATTTGATGAGATGAATTGATGGAAAACCTATCGTTTTATAGATTTTAAGGATGGAAATGTCATTAATATTTTTTCTGCACAAAATTTTCTGTATTCTGAGTGTTGTTTCTATTTGAAGAGTTTTAAACTGATTTTTTCCGAGTTGCCAAGCTTTTCCATATCCCAAACTCCCTGACTTTTCGTCAATCCTAAGTCTCACAACCTTGTTTTGATGTGAGTTTAAGTTGGGTGGTTGGTGTGCATTGTAGTCAAAGCATGTAAACAATATAATGGGCATGCCATATATTGGTATTAGGAATAAATAAATATTAGGAACATAAACTACCACTCTCCAAAATGAATGAAATCATCTCCATACAAGCTTGGCTATTAAGAAAAGATCATTTATATTATAATCATAATAAGATTTATTAAAAATGAAACCTTATTTTAGAGAAAAATGCACAATGACTTCAAGATGACCAAATAAAGAGGATGGAAACACTTTAACAAGATAATGCTTGTGAAGAAATGTAACGCCCCATATTTTGGCCTCAGGCAATGATAACTTTGATTTTTCTCATTATAGTAACTCATTGCTTAGTAACTATTTGGACTCTGTGAAACTGATATAAACATGTGAAAGGTGTATGTACAAACTTATTTGTGAGTTGCACAATATTATATTTTGTTGTTATATGTTTGTGATGATGATGATTATGTGATTTGGTTAAACATGTAAATTTAAATCTGGAATTTTGGTACATAGATACCAGTTTAAGTTATGTTGTGAATGTATAAGATATGAAAGGCATGATAAAAATAAACATACATTCCTTAATTGAACGTTAATACAAATATGGATTCTTATACAAAATTATGACGTATATACATGGATATGAGTATTGGTGAACTAAGCTGCAGATTGACAAGTTATGTAATGACCAAATGATTGTAGTGTTGATGTAATTTGGATGCCGTAGACATCCAAAATATAATGTATGTTATAAGTTGTACTTATGATTTAATTTATGGTTTCAAATATTGCTATGATCTGTGGTATGTGTGGTTTTGACATGAAACGCGACCTTCCCAGAGCGGTTTTTTGATGACATGACTCTAAGAACAACAGTTGCACAATAGGGCTTGATGTAGGGTGTTGACCCTAGTTTTATAAGGAGGGGTGGAGGTATTTCCCACTGTTTATCCTCTGAAACCTAGAGTCGTGGGAGGGTTGTGTGAAGTCACACTCCCCTAGACATGTGATGACAACTGCTAGTTGCCTGTTGGGAAAGCTTGGTCAAGATGTATGACACTTCCGCTTACGGGTTCTATCTAGAGTTAGGTCAATATAGTTGACGCTCCATCTTAGTCCAACAGAGAAAAGGATAGGATGGAAGATGGAAGTAGGTTAGGAAGGAAGGATGCTTCGATGTTAGTTGAGAATACTGATTGGGTATTAGTGATGCCACTATTGTTTACTCACGTGGTTCCTACCATGTTTAAAACCCTCTTTGATTTCCTGTTTATATTTTAAATATGACAATGAGTTATTGATGAATTTGTGTAATTTGGTTCATTAAGATTATTAAATGATGCATTACTTGATCTGTTGTCCTACATGTCTTGG
The DNA here is from genome assembly GCA_032191745.1 of Picea mariana. Classification (NCBI taxonomy): domain Eukaryota; kingdom Viridiplantae; phylum Streptophyta; class Pinopsida; order Pinales; family Pinaceae; genus Picea; species Picea mariana. The sequence goes on from JASDQU010338342.1 coordinate 12,528, forward strand.
TGAT
>JASDQU010338343.1:748-12531 GCA_032191745.1 Picea mariana
TACTATAGGTGGAACAACAGTAAGTTGGATTTCAAAACTGCAAAAGGTTGTTGCACTTTCAACAACAGAGGCAGAGTATGTTGCTGCTACAGAGGCTAGTAAAGAGATGATTTGGTTACAAAGGTTTATGGAGGAATTGGGAAAGAAGCAGGAGAACAACAAGTTGTACTGTGACGGTTAGAGTGCCATTCACCTTGCAAAGAACTCAGCCTTCCATTCGAAGACTAAGCATATACAGTTGAGGTACCACTTCATACAATCCATCTTGGAAGATGGACAATTGAAGCTGGAAAAGATACACACTAGCCAGAATTCTGCAGACATGTTAACAAAGGGAGTAACCAGGGAGAAATTGAGTTCTTGCTCAGTTTTAGTTGGTCTTCAAGATTGAAGATGAAGATGAGAAATTTTCCAGGTCCAAGAAGGTTTAGAGTCAAGCATATACAGGAGCGATGGAATTGTTGAGATCAGTCTCCAAGTGGGAGATTGTTGGTTGTGGAGCCTGATTATCTTCCTGATGCAGAGGTCCTTGCTTTTAGCTATGTTTATACCCCATGAAGTATTTACACCCCAGAAGTATGTACACTCTTCCACGCAGGGGAGTGCAGAGGGGGGGTACCCCCTCTGCGGGGTCCATCCCCCCGGCTGGGGGGTCTGGGGGCAAGCGGGCCCCCGAAGAAAAAATTGCCTTATAAAAGTATATTGTAATTTCATTGTAAATCTGGACCGTTCATTATAAGGTCGCAGATCTAACAGTAGAGATTATGTTAGGGTTTTTTTCCCTAGAAGGAAACCCTCTTTTATGATGGAAATATATTGCAGCTATGTATGAGGGTGAATATTGTATTCTGAGATAGGAGACTGTGAGAGAAAGAAGTGGAAGTTACAGAAGGTTTTGTCGTAGGTTGTATCCCTTCATTTTGCTGGATAATAATAAAGGAAGGACCTGGAAATTTCTCTGGTGGACGTAGCCCACACTGGGTGAACCACATAAATCTGTGTCTCTCTTGTATTGTGTGTATTTTGTGTTTTGTTTCTGTATTTGTTTTATTTTATTGCTCCGCGGTCCTGTTTTTCTAACACATTGAATATTATTTATCTAAGTTCAAAACACTTATACTTTTATGTATAGACTGCAACATAGATCTGAAGGAAGACCGATGCATCTATATTATCCTTTCTAATCTTGGTAGTGCATATTTTGTCTCTGTATCTACCTTTTATGCCACTAGATATGCTCTAGAGGGTTCCTATAAAGATCCCACTCTCAAGTATTTTTGTGATGATTTGATTAGAGAACAACATAAAGGTGTGCAACTTGGAGTGATTAGCACTACATGTACCTATAATGAATCCTTAGTGTCCCAACATAAATATAAATCCAACAATCCCAAGAAGCAAAATCATCACCACAACAACAAGCAAAACAAGGGTCCCAAACCCTCTTGTCTGAATTCTGCTCTTAATGGTGACAGGAGAAAAATAAAAAAAATAAGAAGATTAAAAAAAAACACAACTTTTGTGGGAAATATGGTCATGTGGAGTCCAATTGTTTTAAGAATATGGAATTTTTAGAAGCAATGATGAAGAAGCACAAAATCAATATTGATTCTTCCTCTTCTTCTCATGTTCATGCACTTTCTTCTTTTAGTTTCTCCTTCAATGCAACTTCTACGTCATCTTTTGACGAGTGGATTATTGATTCTAGAGCATATTATCAGATGGCTAAGGATAAAGCCATATTTTCTACTCTTAATGAATGTAACACCAAGAAAATATTTGTCAGTGATGATAGGTCTCTTAGTGTTGTAGGCTCTGGAATAGCTCAAGTAGATATTTGTCATTTTAATGATGCATTATGTGTTCCAAGTCTTTCCTACAACCTTATATCAGTGTAACAAATCACTCATTGTTGATTATATTACCATATTGTACAATTTTGACAACTTTGGATCATCATATTTTCCATCAGTTTTTGTTTCTCATAGCGATGACTTGAGAAAACTTTGGCATGAGTGGTTTGGTCATATAAACTATCTCTCATTGCAACAACTATGTAATCAATATATGATGATTGGTCTTCCTCTGGTTTCTTGTATAGATAGTGTTTATGTTGGTTGTGTTCTCAGAAAATATCATCGAGACAGTTTTGAAAAACATGCCTCTTGGCATACCTCGGCCCCTTTGCAACTTGTTCACAATGAATTGTGTGGTATGCTTTATTATCCTTGTTTTTATGGGTGAAAGTATTTATTAACTTTCATTAATGACTTCTCCATACACACTTGTTTTTAATTACTAAAACTTAAGAGATACGTGTTTGACAAGTTTTTGGCCTACGAGTCCCTTGTAGAAAAACAACATGGACATCAACTTCAAAGGTTAAGAACAGATAATGGAGGTGAATATGTGAAAAACAATTTTACAAGTTACCACACTACAAAGGGCATCCAAATGTAACACATTGTCACATATACACCACAACAAAATGGTGTTGCTGAGAGAAACAATCACACATTAAAATAAATTGATAATTGTATGATCCAATCTAAGGGATTAAGTTTTAATTATTGGGTGGAAGCCATTAAATGTGAAAATTACATAGTAAATATCACTCCCACAAAGGCTCTAAAAAACATAACAACAAAAGAATCATGGAATAAAATTAAGCCATATGTAAGCCACTTTTGTGTATTTGGCAGTGTGGCATGGACTCACATTCTTGATGAGAAAAAGAAAGCCTTACATACTAAAAGTGAGAAGTGTATTTTTGTTGGTTATTCTGAAAATGTCAAAGTTTACGTGCTTCTTCAACCTCATTCTAATTAAATTATTATTAAAAGAGATGTTAAATTTGATGAAAATATCTTGGCATGTGAACCTAATTTGGCATTTGTGCCTTCTTCGGCCTACAATCCATATTCGGTGTTTGTTCCATAATTTGTTCCTATTTTGGTTTCTTCTTCTTCATATGATGACAATGAGGATGAAAATCCACCTTTGCATGCTCACCTTCCTCTATATGAGTCCATTGAACATGAACCTGCACCAGCACCACTGCTTCCTAGATGGCCTTGTTCAACACAATAAGAAACTAGTGATCTTGCCTGTGATCCTTCATATAGGCATCAGAATCATTCCCAGTTCCAGTGAACCTCTTCTCTTTTAGCTCAATTTTCAGAGACTCATGACCCAAAAAACAATTCATAAGCTTCAATTCATCCAAATTGGGATACAAAAATGAAAAAAGAGTATCACTCTTTAATGGTGAAGGATACTTTGGATCTTGTAACTCTTCCAAAAGGAAGAAAACTTGTAAAATGTAAATGGGTGTACAAAAATAAGTATGCATCAGATTGAAGTCTTGAAAGACACAAGGCTCAATTAGTTTCCAAATTATTCTCCCAATTTAAAGGCATTGACTATAATGAAACATTTTCCCCTGTAACTAAAACTAATTCCATATGCCATGTTTTCTCCCTTGCAACCTACACAAATGGGAGGTCCATACAAATTCTTGCATGGGAATTTGCAAGAATAAATATACATGGAAAAACCTCTTGTATATGTCTAGAATGAATCTACCCTTGTTTGTCTCCTTAATAAATCTCTTTATGGTATTAAGTAGGCTTCTCGAGATTGGTATGCAAAAATGGACAACTTTCTTCTTGACATCAGATTTTTCTTTATGTTTATGATCTTATCCTCACTGGTAGTGACCCTAAACTTTTAATCCATGTGAAAACCGTCCTTAAGAAGAAATCTGAAATGACCAACTTAGGATATTTGCACTATTTCCTTGGCCTCCAAGTATTGCAAACCAAGGAGGTAATCTTTCTTTCCTGGTCTAAGTATGTTTTTGACCTTCTTCACCACTTTCACATGCATGATTCTAAACCAACCCCTTCTCCCTTCCATTCTAGATTCAAACTTGTTTCCACTTGTATTTCTCTCAAAGTTGATACCACTTTATACCATCAGTTAGTTGGTAGCCTCTTATATTTGACTCATACCCATCCTCATATTTCCTCTGATGTTGATCTTGTTTCTCGGTATATGAAAACACCCCATGAAATCCATTGGAAAACAACTAAAAGGATACTTCAGTATGTATGTGGTATAGTTTAGTTTGAGATACATTATAGTTTAGGGGGAACTCCTTTATTAGTTGGTTTCATTGATTTAGATTGGACCAACAACCTTGATGATTGAAAGTCTACTGCATGTTATGTTTTCATCCTTGGTTTAGAACTTGTCACTTGGGCCTCTAAGAAAGAATAGGTTATTTCTCTTTCTTTAGCAGAAGTAGAGTATTGAGCAATGATTAATGCAAGTCAAGAATCCTTGTGGCTTTAACAAATCCTTTCAGAGTTTGGATTCAAGTAACAACATTTGACCACCCTTTGGTGCAACAATTAGAGTACCATAAAGCTCACCAAGGATTTGGTTCAATATCATCTTAGAAAACACATTGAGCGACGCATGCACTTCATCAAAAAAAAATTCATGATCGAGTTATTCAAGTGTTATTTTTCCCTATAGAATATCAAGTTACAGACATTTTCACAAAGTCTCTTACATAAGTGGTTTTTCAAACTTTGATCTATGTTAGGAGTTCAGGAAGTTGTCATTAAGGGGGGATAGGCTCTAATGTCTCCTTCCTTCTCCTACTGTGTCACCTTTATAAATCCTTTAATCCTATCCCAATTTGTTAAAGGGGGAATGTTAAGATATTTAGAAACTTAGGAGTTAGTTAAGATCAACTTGGTCTAATGTGTCGTTAGGTAAATGTGTGTTTCTTAATGTGTGTTTCTTTAGTATGCATGTGTATTTAGGTAATCTGATGGTCATGATATGTTCTTGACATAGACTGATCTAACGACTCATATTCTCCTTGATCTTAATGGCTACATTGATATGTGTCTTAACACCTGATTGGTCCATGATCTTTATTTAAAGAGCATGGAGGGTCATTTGTTGATGATCAATTATGAGAAACTCTCTTGTAAATCTCCCTGTAATATTTTATTTTCATTAATAAATTGCTCCGAGTGGTCGTGTTGGATGGGGCCATGGATGTTTTCCCACAAGGGTTTTACCATGTAAAAACACCAATGTGTTGATCTTTGATCTGGTTGTGTGAGTGGTTACTGAATTTTTTCGTTCTCTATTGGAATACATGTGTTGTCAAACAATTGTGTGCACTAGGAATGAGGGTGGTAGTAATATCCTTGCAAAAAGGCACTGTTGTTGAGTGGAGTTGTGATCACTAGAGGCGAGGGTGGTATTAAGACCCATGTACACCATACATTACCAGTTTCTGGGAGTGTTGTAGACAAGGAACCTCTCCACCACATGAGGTTTATTAGTGATGAATTTATCTATGATATTCCTTTGGTAACTATGAATTACTTGTAGATAATTTTTTGTTCCCTAAAATTTCTCACCTCAATGAGCTTGAGCCCTAATTACGGGGAAACCCTTATTAAGGTAGTTGCATTGGTTGGGTGGAAAATTGAACCTTTTAATTAGTTGATTGACAGTTGGATCATGGGATTCTGGAGCATTGTTCTATCAACACTTGGACTTCAGTGAGCTAAAGGTTACATGTAATTATTATCATGTTTTAATTGTGTCTTATTGGTCATATTGATTAAATAGTATAGTGGTTATATGTTTTTATGGAATCATGGAAAGCTTCTTTATCCTACGTTTCTATTGGCATGCCTCCTTAAATCAAACAAAGCATATGTGTGTGTGTGTGTGTGTGTGTGTGTGTGTGTATGCACATGCATATCCATATGTATATATGCTTTGTTTTATTTAAATCTAGTTTATCTTACTATGATTTAGTATTAAAGGGAAACAAGTTTGTAGTTAAGGGGAGACCTTGATGAATTGTTACATGCATACTTGCCCCAAATCTATCTTAAAACACTATAACACCAATGATATGAGAGTGCCACCATCAATATGGCACATGGTGTTATAGTGTTTTAAAATAGATTTGGGGAAAGAATGCATGTAACAATGCCTCAATGTGTCCCCTTAACTACAAACATTTTTTTCCTTTAAGATTAAAGCGTAGTAAGATAAACTAGATTTAAATCACACACACACACACACATTTTCGAAAAGAAAAAATTTCTTATATTCAAGAGTGATAAATATACATGTTACCATCCCTTGATAAGGAAAATAAATTTACCATCCTCATACACTTATAGATACCAAAAACAGTATCTCCAAAATGGTGGCACAAGTCCAAAAATAATTACACTGTACCAAGTCAAAATGTGAAATGTACCATCATAACTAACATACAAATGTTTACTAAAGCCCATAGCAATTCGATATATCCAAACAAAAGAAACAAATATCAAAGGAGAAATTCTATGGAGTCATGCTCCTCCCCATCCTTAAATTCATATAAACCAAAGGGCCCTATCGGAAGAGAGAGGGATTCTTTTGACAAAGTATCTGCCTAAGTATTGAGTTCCTTGAATATGTGGGTAAATGAAAATCATTCAAAAGAATGTATTAATTGATGAAGATATGAAAGCATGGGATGAAGATGCACATTTTCCACTGAAACCTTGTTATTTTCCTAATTCACTTCTAATTTAGAATCACCAAGGACTTATAACTTACTCAACGTTGTCATAGAAACCTCCTCTAGCAATGTCCAAAAAGAAATAAATACAATATGATTGTTCGACCCACGACCTAGAGAGTATCTGATGTGAATGTAGTGAGATTGGATTAAAACCAGAACCACACCCACACCACAGAAAGGGAAATGACCCTTCCTGGCACCAACAAAAAGTCCCCAAGGGATTTCAAAATTCAACTCTAGCATTGCCAACAAACGTAGATTTTTGGGCCCAATATGCTTGAGGATATTATAGGGTCCATAAAACTTTGGAGAAATATTATGTTAGTGGTTGTCTTTGAGGGTGGTTTTCGTATATTACAGTTGCAGATGGAGGAACACTTGATTGCATTCAAAATGGAGTTCAGAGCGATATTGTTGGATGTAGGCCTAGCCAGGAAGAAAGGTTATTTTTGGAGGAGAATCATGTAAGGAGGAAAAGACAACTGGAAGGAAAAGAAACACATGTAAGAGAAGCAGGTGAGGCGTGCATGCAAGGAAGACCTAACGATGCTAGGTTTAGGTTTTTTGTAATGTATTGTAATGGCCGGTGATCCAAGGATATCAATAAGTAGTATTTAGAAGATGAGAGAGAGACGACAGAGACAGAGATCAAAATAGATACACATAGGAAGAGAGAGTTGTAATAAATGTACGATTCATTAAGGTGGTGAACTAGGGAAGTAGTGAGTGACTTGTCCTAAGGGTTAGATTGCAAGCTGAGGAGCCTAGTATGATCTAGTCAACCTCACAAGGATTGAGGAGCCTGTGAAGAGAATGAGATATAAGATTGTAACCACGCACAACATGATATATTATTGAACCATAATAAAATATTGAGAGCCATATCTTTTTTGATGTAGCCCAAGAGGGGTGAACCATGGTAACACCTGTGTTATGTCAATGCATATATGCGTCCTTAGTACTATTAAATAGTGAATGTTAGATGAATGAATTAACTAGTTAGATCTGATATTCGACATGCATGAATAGAAGGAATGTTATAAATTGATGTTAGACTAAATGAATGAAGAATACAGAGTACAAACACATATCTCCACTCATTCTCAGATTGCAAACACTTGATAATTACATCCACCCATAGAGCTATCTCGAGTGATAATGTGAAGTACCCTCTGTGTGTTGCGTTGCCTTCTGGTCTTCCAGAGAGATCGATAGTTTTAGAGGGATTTTGTTGGGAGCTTATCAAATCTGAACCAGGGTCAATATATGAGACTAAGGTAGAATCATAATAACCCATAAAGAACCATAGTAAAATAAGTATAATCTAAATCTAACAAATGGTTCAAGTCCGACAAATGGTTTCGATGTTGGTTGGATGGAAGAAAATGGGATTGAGTATATGAGATATGTTGAAGACACATCAAAAAAATGCTAGATTAGATGTTGGGAAAATGAGAATATAAAAGGGGATGTTGAGAACATGGAATCACACGAAGGTAGAGATAGAGAGTTGGTTGAATACAAATGAGCTAGAGTTTGCACAGAAAGATAATAAAAACCAGAAGTTGACACCACACAAATATCTAGACAAGTACGTATTCACCGACTTTCATGAAGTATTTTTCTGTGATTTCCCGCATGTATTGCATGAGTGGATAAAAATATTGAAAGAAAACCATCCTACAAATCAGATCAGATAGCTAGAGTGGAATCCTGAAGATATCGTGTAGTTACAACGAGTTGATAATAATTTTACGCGTGCAATAGATTTCTGGTTAGACAACATTGTTGTAGGATTTATCACAGAATTTACAATAGATACAATGAAGTCATACAACGTAGCTGAAAAAGAGTTCTTGAATGTACCTTGAGGTAGGTACATCATATTTTTATATACTTCCATTAATATATTACTATATAACAAAGGTGCAATGACAATGGAGTCAGAAAACTAAACTTCCCTGCGTGCATGTGGGAAGGTGGGAAGCATTGATAGGAGAAGGAGAAATGGAAGGAGAAAGGGATAAAGGAAAGAAGGAGGAGGCATTGGACCCAATTATGATGGAATAAGAACAGTTCAAGAGGATCATGGAAACAACTAGGAAGACATGCAGTGGAGTACCCTACCGATATAAGATGAACACCAAGAACAGGGTTGTAGCTACAAGGGAAGGCTTTGCAAGTTATGAAGAGGAACTAGAGGATATCTGGGATATGGAGCAGATTGAGGAAATCCTACGTGTGACATATGAGAGGAAGATGAGAGTTTCAAGAGAAGGAATAGAAGGTGGCACTCCTATCCATATCAGTGTCAGTGTGGAACCCATAAACCCATGTGCGACTAATACACCAAGAAGAACACCACCATTTAGACAACCAAATTTCAGGACAAGGAAGACAACAGGAAGTACATATACATAAGGAAAAACAATTGGGGGAGCCAGTTCAGGAATCATTAGTCAAGTATATACACCATGCATAAGTAGTACTTCATCATTCATAATGGCAGGACATGATCCAACCATCAGCTTACCAGAATTCAAAGGAGAGGCGTTGGAAGACCCGGAGAAGCACATGTTTATTTGTGAAAATATCTAGGAATTGAAATAGATCACCAATGAGGACATTAAAATTTCACAATTATCTATCATGATAAGAGATCACGCATTGGATTGGTACATGATTTTAGCTACAAACAGTCCACTAGGGACAACCGAAACGATTGGAGATATTAAAAAGCTATTGATAAATGAATTCAAGAAGCCTCATTCAGAGGATCAATACATGAATGAGATGATAGAGATTATACAGAAACCAGGAGAATCTGTATGGGAGATTTTCCATAGATTAAAAAAAATGAAGGGAAAGATAAAATATGTCATGACATATATGCATCATAAGAATTTGTTCATCAATTCACTACTACCACACTTGAAATACCCATTGCGACAATAGAAGTTTCAGACCCAAGCAGAGGATCTACAGGAAGCCCTACAACTTGAAGAGAACCAATATCAGAAGATAGATCCATCAATAGAGGAGTCGAAGGAGGATCTGAAGAACTTAACATTCCAGCTAAACCAGAACAAAGGTAAGGATAAAAGAGAAGTCGTTTGGTGTACCACATGTAGGAAATAAGGACACCATAAGAACGAATGACCAACATTCACACAGTACATGGTAGTAGGAATTACAAACCCATTGCCAACATGAGGACTATGGTGTGAGATCTATAAGAAACAGGGTCATCATCCATACCACTTCCCAATGATGTAGAAGTACCAGACAGTACCAAAGATATTGTATTGAAAATTTTGCAGGTTAGTAGGCCATGATGACAAAGATTGCAGAACCATGGACCTCATGAGGGAAAGAACATCAGATGTGTATAGGGTGCAGGCATAAATGATGATCGGGCAAGACGCACTACAGTTTAACCAAGTACCATCCCTGTATTGTTAGAAAAATAGGACCGCGGAGCAATAAAAATAAAACAAATGCATAAACAAAACACAGAAGACACACAGTACAAGAGAGACATAGATTTACGTGGTTCACCCAGTGTGGTCTACGTCCACCAGAGAAATTGCCAGGTCCTTCCTTTATTATTATCCAGCAAATGAAGGGATACAACCTACAACAAAACCCACTGTAACTTCCTCTTCTTTCTCTCATAGTCTCCTCTCTCAGAATACAATATTCACCATCATCCATAGCTGCAATACATTTCCCTCATAAAAGAGGGTTTCCTTCTAGGGAAAAAAGCCCTAACATAATCTCTATCATTAGATCTGCGACCTTATAATGAACAGTCCATATTTACAATGAAATTACAATATACTTTTACAAGGCAATTTTTTCTTTGGGGGCTTCGCCCTAGAACCCCCGCTTGCCCCGAGACCCTCCAGCCAGGGGGATAGCCCCCCTGGACCCCGCAGAGTGGGTACCCCCCCTCTGCACTCCCCCGTGTGGAAGAGTGTACATACTTCTGGGGTGTAAATACTTCATGGGGTATAAACACGACTGAAAGCAAGGACCTCTGAACCAGGAATATAATTAGGCTTCACAACCAACAATATCCCACTTGGATACTGATCTCAACAACTCCACCGCTACTGTATATGCTGGACTTTGAACCTTCTTGGACCTGGAAAATTTCTCATTTTCATCTTCATTCTTGAAGACCAACTGAAACTGAGCAGGAAATCAGTTTTTCCCTGGTTACTCCCTTTGTTAACATGTCTACAGGATTCTGGCTAGTGTGTATCTTTTCCAGTTTCAATTGTCCATCTTCCAAGGTGGATCATATGAAGTGGTACCTAAACTGTATATGTTTAGTCTTCGAATGGAAGGTTGGGTTCTTTGCAAGGTGAATGGCACTCTGACTATCATAGTACAACCAGTTGTTCTCCTGCTTCTTTCCCAATTCCTCCATAAACCTTTGTAACCAAATCATTTCTTTACTAGCCTATGTAGCAGCAACATACTTTGCCTCTGTTTTTGAAAGTGCAACAACCTTTTGCAGTTTCAAAATCCAACTTACTGTTGTTCCACCTATAGTAAAAACATACCCTGTGGTGGTCCTCCTGCTGTCTTTATCACCTGCCATATCTGAATCAACATATCCCTGTAGAAAAGTGTCTGAACCTCCAAAACATAATGCATGTGTAGTAGTACCTCTCAAATACCTGAGAATCCACTTTACTACCTCCCAATGTTCTTTACCTGGATTGTTCATATACCTGCTCACAACTCCCACTGCATGTGCAATATCTGGTCTTGTGCAAACCATTGCATACATCAAGTTGCCAACTTCTGATGAATAAGGGACCCTAGACATGTATTCTATCTCCTCCTGTGTCTTGGGACACATTTCCTTAGTCAATTTGAAATGGATGGCCAAAGGTGTACTAACTGGTTTTGCATTCTGCATTCTAAACCTCTCCAACACCTTCTCTGTGTACTCACCCTGAGACAATGTCAGTTTGCATTTTTTCTTGTCTCTTGTTATTCTCATGCCAAGGATTTTCTTTGCAGCACCCAAATCCTTCATCACAAATGAATTGGCTAATTTCTTCTTGAGCACATTTATATCCTGCATATTAGTCCCTGCAACAAGCATGTCATCTACATACAATAGCAAGATAATAAAGCTTCCATTTTCTAG